>JAOWBB010010705.1:0-75652 GCA_028565995.1 Ricinus marginatus
ATAATTAAATAACTCAACTAAAAGCAAAACCGATTAATTTTCAATTGATAGATTATTGTTTTGTATTTTACAAAAATTGCATACCGAGATTACATACATGACTTGGCATTAATATTGATATGAATGTAATGACTCAAATTGTCTACTACAATTTTAAAGTACCTATTATTCACATCATTATTTTTTTCTTATATTATTTACAAATACATTTTAACTATTCGGATAAGCATTTAAATTTTTGTGTCTATTTTAGTGTAATATTCAACCTTCGCAGCAATCCGTTGGTTTTCTTTTAGTCGGTAAGGTGTTTGCTTATGTTATGCTTGGATGCGGAGCTTTTTATTACAAAAATTGTAATCTTTTGATCCCTTCTCGCCTGCCGCGTCGAGATCAATATCAAAAAGCTTTTTAGATTGACATGACCAAAGACCGTCTTTTAATCTGCGAAGTGCACGCGTTAAAACGTTTCATTTTACCTGTCAATACACATAAAAAGGAACGTGGCAAATTGATTTCATCAACGCTGAAACGTTATTATACATCTTGCGGCCCCGGTTTTCAGGTTGCAGCCTTGATCTAAAAAGGAAAAAAATCGAAAGTTCATAGGTGCAGCTCCCCGTGTCCGAATGAAAGATATCCGCATTGTGCACTGCGTGGCAGGCACCGCCGCCCCAGTCGAGGGCGTCGCGACGCCGTGGCCCAAACGGCTGCCGGAGCAAGGTTAAGAAGCAGAGGCTACAAATGAACCACAAAGGGTGTGCGCATGTGTGCGTGTGGCCTCCCCACGGATAAAGAACCACATTTTCTTTCTGCCGAATGCAGTTTTCCTTTAACGAAGTGGCCCCAGACCACTTTTGCTGGCCTCTGACTCTAGAGCCTGTTACAGCAGCAGGTTTTTGGCCAAACAATAACCGATCGGGGTGACTCGGTTTGTCTTGGTCACCCACGACGCCAGAAAGTGGAAAGTTTCATTTGAAAATAAGTTCGCGTCAATCGTTAAGTGACGACACAATCAAGGTGGCCAACTTCCATAATTTGAATCCAACTATTTCTTAATATAATCATCATTTAGATATGTAATTTTAGTAATTTTTGTGAAAGCTATGAAGGTGAAGGAGAATTGGATTTTATCATCAACATGTTTTGTATAATTTAAGTATTTTCGTCAATATTCACGCTTTTTGACAAATTTTTGGATTTTTGTAGAATGATGTACAGCTCTATCTTCAGGATCGACTCCTTCTTAATTTTAACATTCCATTCATTAAAACTGTAAAACATTTTAATCGCCTCTTTCGAAGGTGATATTCTTAAAATTCAAAATTTTATGAGGTGAAAACTCCGGGAAGGCTTGAAAAATGCATTCGATTTATACATAATTTCACAGAAAATCTACTAATTATAGTAGATATTTTATATAGTAGATATTTATGTCTATTATATAATAGATATTTTATATCTATTTATAGTCATAAATTATATATACCTACGTTATATTTTGGGTTCAAGCGAAATATTTTATAATCTGAAAATAAGAGTTTGGAAATTAGCTCAAAGTAACAATCCTTCTAAGGTTTGAGTCTGCAGGTGAAATATTAATGTTCCACACCTAACATATTGTACAAAAATGGTAATCGGAGAGGCATTACAGCATGATGAATTTATATTAAGAGTGCCGCATAATTTAGTAATCAACTAACGTTGAGACATTGTAACACAGTTTCTGCTATACATCGAATATCTCATAATTTTCTTTTAGTTTTTTTAAAGTCTCCGAAACGTAAACGAAACATTCTTTCTCCACGCCGTCACTATATAAAGCACAATCTGGCACTTTATTCACTTAGCATTTGAGTGTGCTTGTTACCAGTCCTCGAGGGAAGTTTGAGGTGCTCAATCTTGAGTTAACGGTGGATCGAGTTTAGGACCGGGGCGATGCGTTCGCTGGAACATGAGAAAAAGTTCATTTTTTCACAGCGAATACAATGGAACTGTAAGCTGAAAACCGAGTTTTTGAAGAAGTTAAATTGCGCTCATTTCTCTCGAAAGGATAAGTAACGTGGCGAGGAGACCGAATTTTGGTAGGTGGTCAACATGACCGGGGAAGACTTCAACCTCGTGCTGGCCGGAGAGTGCCTGGATGGGAAGAGGAAATTTTTCGAAAGGAAATGATCGAGCGTTGGAAGAGGCAATGGCAAGCACCTTCTACAGCTTTACAAGGATCCAAACGCTTTCAAAATGTGAAGGCATTTCAGGAAACCGAAACCTTTTGGCTGAACCTAAATTCAAATCTAAAATCAAGTGGCAGAAACTGCTCTTTTCGATTTGAAAGTCGATCCTTATATTTGGTCCGACTCTCAGTTTTTCCGATTTCTTCAGCCTTCCCTCGGTCAGGCTGCTGCCGGGAGCGACAATACTTACAATAAACATATTCAAGAAAAGGTATTGGATTGGAATAAATAATGCAAATAAGGAAAAATATTCGAACCTCGTTTGGGGAACCGCATTCGGTTTGTGGGAACTGTCAAAGTGCGGGTCGGGAGGAGTGCACCGAAAGATTTAGACAAAAATTTAATTATTAAAAAGATACGGGGCAAGATCGTTCGTGCCAGCGGTGTACTTAGTGAGAACATCTAAATCAGAAAATACGATACGTGGGAACCTCCCATTATCATAACTCAACAAGAACAATGAGATCCTGGCTGTCACTTATGCATTTAATCTCCGGCTACCACTGAATCGTTGACGGCAACACGTTGCTGTCGACTGAATGTGATTCCCTTCAAAAACCCTTGACTTATTGGCATGATCCAAAACGTTGTACAAGAAGTTCAAGGGTGCAATGAAAGTTGACATTAACGAAACTGTGAAAATACCTCACTTTTACAAATCTATTTATATACATGATGTTAATCATTACCGTTTTAAATGTAATATTAACATAATCAAAGGTTCTCGCCTCGCTCAGCATTGTACCTAAAAGCATGCCAGGACCCGTCAGGTGCATAACCCGGGTTATGGAGCAACCGTACGTGAGGATTAACCCGATCTTAGTTATCCGGTGTCTGGTGCCGATGCATGAAAAGCATTTTACGTCGCTCCAAAGCGTGTTTGCAGCTTTTCCAGCGTATTCCAATCCGAAGAGGCTGCGGAGGGCACTAAATGCGGACTTAACCGAACCGGGCAGCGAACTACGGATTGGAGTCGTGAGTAGTCAATTTGGACTGTTAAGAAGGTGATGTAATATGAAGTGGAAGGCAATTTTCCACGTGAAATGAAGGTGTGACAGTGTTTTAAAATGTGGCACAACTGAAAATGAATGTTACATAAGGTTAATTTATATGGAATCGGCCTCGTCTGATGATGAACTAACATTGAACTTTATATTGGCGACATTGCGATCTTGAACTTAAAATATCCTCCAGATGAATTCAAATGGACAAAGGTTCATTGGGTTCGGTGATGCATTCGAAAATGAAAGTGTCTGATGTGTTTTCGGCGGTCCGAAAGATTAATAAATCCGGGCCGAATTCTGTTGCTGCCGATGAAGAACACCCAACGTGATTGTCTCCCACCTTAAACCCAACCGGGTTTTTGATTCCCGCTTTAACTTGAATAACTTTTTAATTCAAATGCAAAAGTTTTCGCGTTTGGACATCGGCAGGTTTTCTTTTTTCAAAGCCCCTGGGGTAAATGCAAGCCGAGACTGAAACCTTAACCGAACGATACGTGGTAAATTTCTCGATCCTGACGCAAGCGAGAGAGCACTATCTTATGAGGGCAGCAGCAAAACAAACAAATTGCTCCGATTTAAACTCGCCACGGTAAATACAAATTTCGCGGTTTTATGGTTCCATTTACGAAAAAGACTTTTCCGAGCTTGATGAATTAACGCGGGCGAAAATTCAATTTCAAAATACGGTAAAATGTTTCGTTTTCCATACATTCGGTAAGCTCCCGGGCATCGCGAACGGAAATCCAGCGGTGCCTTCGTGCCACGTTTCTTCTCGCTTTCAACGTTTGGCGAATGGGAACGCGCGGGGGACTCCGCAGCCTCGGGAATCGGGTCTCCGAGTGACGCTTCTCCCATTTATGGAAGCCGGGCAGAATTTGAAGCGGTTTTTACGAGAGCGACCGGCCAAACGGCGACGGTGCCCACGAGGGACTCTCGAGAATTTTGAAATCCGCGGATATGTGGACCGCGTGACGTCTTTCACGTGGGAAGGGCCCAGGCCCAGCATCTTTTGCGACATTCCTTGCCCCGGACGAATCAATCGGGCTGGAGATCGAATGTTGAAATTCTGGAGCCTTCGCTTTCGTCAGGATTCGACAAGTCGCAAAATTGACGGTCCGCGTCAAATGGTCGACTGGTCGGAATGCCCGCGCAGTCTTTAAACGGGCTGCGTCTCGGTGGTTTCCCAACGTTAGCCTTCGGACGCTTTTAGAGGTTTTCAGCCGTGCAAGGTTCCCGGATGCCTTCATTTAAAATTTGGTAACCGGTTCCCCATTCGCCCCGATCAATCGTTTTCGCTTTCCCACGTTGCTGAAAGTCGTTTCGTTCGCGTCTTAAAACCGAAAAGAGTCGTCGGCGACAGGATTCCGTCGCCGTGTGGAAAAGCTCCGCAAAATGCGAGAATCTTCGACGTTTCCCGAAAAATAACCGGATCATTGATATTGGAGGAAATCGCAAAAGGCGACGGAACGTGCCTTTTATTTTCGCTACTTACGTACATGTAAATACCGATAACTATTGCGTGGTTAGTGATAACAATAAATATTATTTTCATCTAACGCGTTAATTTTTACTTTGAAAAATTATGGTCCAACGAGCGGGAGACCCACATGCTTAAGACATCTATTTCATTATTCATTTTGAGGAACGGACTTTGATCGCGTAATCATTTAAGGTTTAGTAGTCTTCTTTTATGGTTTCTTGCAATGGCAGATCTCGTGACTTATGCAGTTGAGGAGCATGTCCTGAAATTTGTTCTGATCTCCGATTAGATCGCTCGATCGTTTGCCGACCGAGTCACCATCACGTACAGTTGGTACGACCGTGCCAATAATTGATGATTGTAACATTAAGGGCACTTAGAAACGTTAATTATCACATTGCATTTTCATTTATGAGGCCAGCCATGAGATTGCGACTTTGCATTTAGATAATTTTGACTAATTATTAAACGATCTAATACATTTTTTTTTTCTTTTTTATCGTCTGGGTGGTACAGTATATTCCAAGGATGAAAAATCCTCGACGTCTTAAAGATCACGGGAAGTGAATTACATTTTTATAACAGACAATTATATTATTATTTTTCAACATGCGGCGGGGAGCACACGGCTCCGTCAGGGAGTCCTGCGGAGGACTCAACTCCCGATCACTGGCACCGATCTGCGTCCACGTCTCCGGGAGTCGGTCACAAGATTCGCGAAGGTTTTCTTAACAAATGGGGAAAATTACTTCAGTCAATTACCAAAATTGTGAATTTTCTATTCAAGCATTTGACCTCTGCCTTTGCCCCGCTGAGCGCAGAATGTATCCGTAAACATTATTCACGTTTACAATGCAGTGGTCACTGAATGCGGGATGATGTGAAGCACAAGTGAAAGGTGTTTTAAGTGCGGCCAAAAATTACGTGCAAGACTAATGAAGCTGCTTTTTGAAATGATCAAGTCTAAAGTATGCAAAATTATCAAATGACTCGACAAATGAAGGAAAAGGACGCTCGAACAGGGTTTTGCAAAATCGGTTTCCCTTGGAATTCCATCCCGGAGCCTCGGCTTCGGGGGGGGGGGGTGCAACATCTCCCTGCACCTCCTTGACGTGCCTTTCGGCAATGTAACAACAGCTCCAGAATCATTTTTGGTGATTTTCATCCCGACAGCAGTCTCGATAGAAAAGGTTGAAATTGCACGCAGGGACAACGTAGGTCGTGTCCCTGCGAAGTGCCCGTGTAATCATTTGATCAGAGCGTTCAGCACGACATTTAGCTGATTTTTACAACCCGCATCAAAAGCGCGGAGGTACCTTGGTACCGCCCCGATCGGAACCTTTCAGATACACGCTTCCAAGCAATCTCCTTTGTTAAACGTTGTCTTGTACGGTAGGCAGATGAAATTCATTGTCTTTTCATTAACAAATAACTTTTCCGTGTGGGATGAGAGCACCCTGTTTTTAAAGACCCATTCAAATAGTAAGTCAAACCGCACGTCCATTTTTCTCATTGAGAGCTCCTATGCATTTTTCTCATTGTTCGGATCTTTCTGAAGCAATATTCCTGATACCTAATTAAATTTGCGGCGTATAATAATTTTATCCGTAAATAGTAGATAATAATAAAAAAAGTTTCACAATTTTCACGAGCTCGACAATTCAAATGTTCGCAGGCCTGCATCATGAGATTCGACCAAAAAGCAGTTTTCGTTGGTTATTAATTGGGCTTTCGATGTTAATGGTTAGCGCAGGATGTCCCAATATGAAAAAAAAAATAAAAGCTCTCGGTCGCTTACAGCGACTTAATTCCACGACAAAGAACGGAGTCAGTTTCTCTTTCTGAAATATCATTTTCAGGTTTCCCTGCTGCATTCAGCGTCATCCAGGGTGGAAAACTACGGAGGTTGGAATAACGCGCCGGGCACGCAGTACCACATCCAGACGGACGAGGGAGAGGAAAGGTATTTCAAGTACCAAACGAAGTCGGGGCAGTACAGGAAAGAAAAGCGTTTGCAGGACGGTAGGTGGAAGGACGGAAAAAGAAATGTTCGCCCTTGTGAACTTCATTCGCAACATTAAATTGCAAAACTCGCTGCGAGGGCAGAAATTATGGTTTCGCCTGCTTGACCCGGGCACTTGTGATACCTGCAAGGGAAAAGCGCTTTTCATTGAGACCATACGTTCCAGTTCTCGAAGTCACGCCTTAGAAGAAGGGGCATCACAATTTCTCGCTGACGTTCACTCAGAATATCTTTTCAGGGACCGTAGTCGGCACATATGGTTGGGTAGACCCCAACGGATACCTCAGACTGCGAGACTACGTGGCCGATGACGGGGGGTACCGAATTGTCAAGACCAGAATGATTTACGTAGGAAGAAACTCTCTGACCGACAAGACCGTCGCTGCGGTTAAGGGATACCCCGGCAAATACGGCACTTTTGGTCCGCCGAGCTCGCAAAACCCTTTCGGCATCCAATCCCATCGATTTGCGTACCTTCCTCCCAGCACGTACCACCCGTCTCGCCCGTCAACCTATCTTTCGACCACTCGGACAACTCCCCATCTATCTCCGGTAAATACGGATCCTTTTGACCATCCTCAGGTGCAAACAACTTACCTTCCTCCGGGGCAGACCTCCCACACGAAGAACCCCGAACCTTTCGTCTATCAGAGCACTCCCGCGTCGACCTTCTTGCGGAGGCCGGGAGAGCCGTCGCCTTTGCTGCAGTTTTATCCTTCGTCGACGCCGATAGTCGACGTCTCTCCCAATTCCATACCGAAGTCGTCGACACCTTCGCATGCATCGCCGACCACGCCTGCACCGATATTGGCCGACTCCACCCCGAGCTACCTTTCCACCACGCCCTATTACTTGTCTTCTTCCCCGTCGTCCATTTTCTCGGAGGCGAAGTCATCATCTTCCGTCGCATACAGTTCGACAACTCCGTCGCCCGTTACTTCGCCTTCCTTTTATCCGACGTCGACGCCCTCTCCGAGCGTCGCCGCTTACAGCGAATCAACTTCGAGTTCCGTTTCCGCATACTCTTCGACGCCGAAAGGCAGTTCGGTCGGCTACATTTCGACCTCATCTCCTGCCGCCGCCTCTCCCATCAGCGAATCCGTCGAAGCAATCGGCTACGTCAACAGCAGCCCACCCCCCATCGCCCCGTCTTCCCCGATCGACAAATATGCCCCGAACAACAATTTCATAACGGAAACGGAAAAGAATAACCTGTTCTTCCGAAACATCGGACAAAGCTACTACAAAAAGCGGTACGTCGACTATCTGAGCAACACGCAGGAGTACGACGGGATATCCACGGTCCAAAACGGTTTCCGATATTTCCTGCCGAGGCAATATCACGAAGAACAATCCTCGAGCGACGGACAGGAGCGGGTGGGAAGCTTCGGATACATCGATCCATTCGGAATAAGGAGAGTTGTCTACTACAACACGGCTCCAGGCAGTGGGTTCGTGCACAGGAAGAACAACCGCTACGTGGGTTTAAATTCCACCCCGTACGACCCCAGGCCATACTAAAATTTACAGCAGCACCCGAAGGAGAGGTGCAGCTTGCCGGAAAGCATATTGATTCAGTAATACGAACAGGTTCGCAACCGACGTGAAAGAAAAAATTTCCTGAAATCGGACAGAACTTAAACCTGGAGGCAACCCTTGGCGTCGGCCGAAAGGGCTGCCTTTCAACGTCGAGACGCTCATTAACGAGCACTTCGCGGGTTTCGGACTTCGGATTTCGCCTGTAGCTGCGCAAAAATTCGCGCAATTCATACAGAACTCACAACGTCCAACGGTGGTGCGACAGTAACATCATCAAATTTCAATGTTCCGACAGATCTCGTTCCCGTCGCATGTCAGCTCAACGCGTTTCGGAAACGTGTCAGGTATCAAACGAGAAGCGACACCGCCCAATCCGAGGCTGCCAAGCCGGGCCAGTGCCCTAACTTCCCGCAAAGTGGAGGATTCGAAAATTTTTTTCTTTCACGCGCAAGGGGTAGGACCCTGTTGTTAAATCAGCACAGGTATCAATTTCAAAGACTGATCGGAACAAATGGAACCATACGCTCTCACCCGATCGGCGTCGTTCGACTTTTAACTTGGGAATGGACGGTACCACAAGGTACGATTAAGCGTCATTAAAAAGCAAAAAAAAAAAAAAAAAAAAGGGCTCTTGTGCCCAGTTTCGTATTTTTATTGCTGAGACTAATATTTCGTGGTTAAAAAGATTCGAAAAATGTATTCGTGCGCGTAACATTTACCGGTGGCCGAGCCGAAAGGGCCACCGACGCCCGATTCTTTCCCACTTAATCTCGTTATTTAACACTTATGGTAAGAAAGCTTTAAATACTAAAGGTCTGGAAAATGCCCCAAAATTATGGGGCGCGTGGACAAATTGGCATAATTTGTGCGGAGTTTTCACTGATGAAGTTTGGTCACCTTTAGCATTGCCATAAAGAACCAACAGCCGTCGGTATCGGCTGACCGAAGGACCAAATCTCATCATATTACATATATTCCAGTAGTTAACCGAGATCTATGCGGTACAGCTCCAGTTTTCTCTTTCTATTAAGTATCTTTAGTCGTTAATCATGGGGACGAATAATTTTCCGGTTGTATACGGGATGGATAAAGAAATATGTACTTTTTTAATAAGTACTTTGCGACATCCTGCGAGACGACGGAAAATTATAAAAACAGAGGAAAAAGTCTATTTATTGTGCTTGTAAAAACTATCGCCGAATAATTTAAATATTATTAAATAACATTAATGATTAATATAATGTATGTAATATATGTTTTTATAACCTTTCACGAACGAGATATTTCCGTTTCCCTACGTGTGAAACAACACTTTTTCGGTTTGTGATTGAAGTTCCAAGCGTTGGTACGTGCGTGTGCAAAACAGAATCAGAGCAAATAATGTTACGATCGTGGCGTATGCAAAAAGTGAAAAGTTCCATTATAACCGAGCGATGTCGCTAAAAGCGAGTTCGATTCCACAGGAGGCGAGATTCGTTCGGCCGTAACAACAGCAAAACTCCGGGGAATGTTCAGGGATCGACCGGTTTCGTCGTGCAAAACGCGAAGCGTGCGCAAACGTTCGACGGGCCTGGTAAAACGGGAAAATCCCGAAGCACGTCCGCTGGCGAATTTCAAAGCGATCCATGCACGAGCCCGGGAACAATGCGCGGATTTTTTTTTTTTTTCCTGCCATTTCCGTTTCCGGAAACCATGAGCCCGGTTCGTCTCGACCACGTCCTCAAACGGCTTTACGCGTCCACGCGGGGACACCTCGTGGGACGCGGCTAAATCATTCCCACGTAGCATCGACTACAAAGGAACCGTAAATTATCGCACGAACGGGGGTGACCGCGAGACATTTTGGTGTCAAGGGAGCATTTTCCTTTTCAGAACGCGGTTCTCAGGTCGCCGCAGCAGTTGGGTGGTCTCCGAGAGTAAGACCTAACGAAAAGCGGCCCCGGACGGTTTCACAGGATGGAAAAACTCGCCCCATTCCCTGGGCGACACGAGAAAGACCCACGATCTCCAATCGCCGTTCGGGATGCGCAGGTTCGTACGGCGCGCACGTTGCCGGTAAATTTAAAACGCTTGCACCTTCATAAAGTTAACATTCAAGTGCTTCGGTCGGGCAACGAAAGGAAATTACACCCGAGAGACAGAGCAAAAGAAAAGGAGGACCTCCCCTGAAGGTGATTTGCCGATGGGAAATTCACTGTCTGACCGTCGTAGATGAAACGCAGAGCGAGACTTCTGGTTCCCCGACGATTTCCGGAATTTCCTCCCGGTTAACCAAATTTGTTGGAGAGCAGCCGTGGCCGAAGGTATTCGCTCGCATGCGGAGTCGTGTGGGATCTGTGAAGGCTGCGAACTTGAAAATGCCTGCGTGGATGTCGCGTGGGAAGGCGGGCTCCGGGGCGTTTGCTTATTTGCATAAGATCAGAAATCACCGCGGATGCCCCGAGTCCTTCAACGTTTCCACCGTCGAGAGTTCCGTACGTGCCCGGCATCACGGTGGGCAGTCGGAAAAACGAACGCCACGAAGCTCGGCGTCTGCATCATTTCGACGGTGATTCACGTTGGGAGCGTCCTTTGATTTCCCAGATGAAGGTGCGAACGCAAACCCGCCGCGAATGCGATGGAGACCGCTTTGCGGTCGCATTGTCCATTGTGATTGCTGCCACGATCTTTGGGAAAAATCCGTTTTCCAAGGTTAGAACCTCCACTTGCCGACGGTCGTCTTGGCAATTTGGTAAGACCCGGGCAAGCGGGCCGCACGCGCGTTCGTGCGGTTGTGCGTGGCTCGCAGAGCTCCCGGCTGCAATCGCAGATGAATTATAACAGCTCATTCCGAATATGACAGAACGAAGGTTATCATTAACACGCGCTAATGAAGACACTAAAAAAAGTCAAGCAAGATCCAAACGTCGGCTGCAGGATCCATTGCGTACTTACAGGTACGACCGCTGCTCTCACATAACCTTTCCGAGACAGATCCGGAAGAAATTGGCGTCTGCAAGCGACGATCCGCGGCAGCTTGAAACCGCAGGTTTAAGCCGGCTCGAGACATGCTCCCAGCGCGAAGCGAACCGTCCAGTTACGAAGCGTTAGCCGCCCTCAAAAAGGAACTGGGTTCGCGAGTATCAGAGAACGGAAGAGCTTCTGCGGCAGGAAGAAGCAAATTTTGGACTTTGAGACTGCCCAGCGGACGTTCGGATGCGGAACTTTCTCCGCCTCCGGGAACCGGCACAACGCCGAAAACCCAAAAAGACCGCCGAGATTCGCTGCAGATCGGGACACTGCAGAAGACGGCACGAAGCACGCGAAACGCAGCGCAAGAGAGGACGATCCGGTCTCACGGGAGCAAAAACTTTTTGCGGATTTTCCAGCACTCTCGCCTGACTTTTTTACCTTTAAAAACCAGTTTCAATACAGGAAAAACGATCCCGGGGTTAAAGCGGGTCAGCACGCAAAAGTTCAATAACAAAATTTATGAACCGACGCGACCTTCCCGGTGCAGTGCAGGATAAAACGTGTTGCCGAAGCTTCAGCATTCCAGCGGGGACCGGTAAACGGCTCCAGCCGGCCTTCTCGCCTTTTCCCCCGGGAGCCGCGAGCCCATTTTGCGCCAAGGGACGCTTTCCTCCGAAGAATGAAGCTTTTGGCTTTTCTCGTCAATCTCTTCGTTGGCAGCCGTGGCTCCCTGCACCTTCATGTTTGTCACCGACTGGCTGAGATGCAGCCAGCGCGGACGCATGAAAACGGAGCTTTTACAAACACATAAATGCATTTAAAATTGCGTTAACTTTTTAATTTCTTTTTTTTTTTTTTTTAAATCCTTTTTCCAAATGTACCAGGACACAATTTACCGACTCACAAATTTACAAAAACATGTTGAGAAATACATAATTCCGACGATTCCCGTTTTCATCAACACTGGCAATGAAAAGCGCACTTTAAATAGGGCAAGAAGTTCGTTCGAAAACCTTTGGCTAGCTTCCGGGAAAGGAATTGGGTGTTCTGAAAGGCAATAAAAAGAAAGAGTTAATTGCCCGTCAGCAAAACTGAACTAAGTTAAACTTTAAACATACATCGAAACAATAACTTGTCCTTTGCTGCGTCAATTAAAGCAAGGCAATTTCTTACGCGAAGTCAAAAGGAACTCTGTAAAAGTTGAAAATTACAAAAGTAAACCTTCCGAACATCTGCGTTAGATGCGTTTCTGTAAGAATTCAGATTCCTCCACAATTTTGAGAAATTTGCGAGTCCGTCGAGAAAGCCCGCGGTTGCACGTGTTTCCCACCAAAGACTCGGCATCGCGATAAATTACGGCATGATGTGCCCTCTTGGAGTGAACGTTAAACGATAAATATAAAAAATAAAATCGGATTCTCTTCATCGGATCGATCCCAGCAAAACTTTGCTAAAAGAAAAACCACTCCAAAGGCGGAAAGTTCCTTTCTTTCCTCTGGGGATTGGATCACCCGCGGACGCCGAGTAGGTGGGGGCACCGGCAAAATCAGAATATAAAAAAAACATGCAGTATCAAAAAGCGATTCGATGCACAAGTAAAAGATTTGCGCTCCGTCAAAACGAAAAGTAACCCGCTTCTTTAGAGGATTTCTTTTTAAAAGGCAAAGAATTGTTTAACCGTAATTAACCAAAATGAATTGCTCGTTTATTTCATTCGAAACATTATTTATTACATAACTAGCTAAATAAAAAATCTCTAATAGGCGATGTTATACTCAACCGCTGTTTGCAGTGCACCTTTTTTTATAAAATAGTTAAGCAAAATTATATAAAAATGGCTTAGACTTACAATCAAATTCGCTTTCTTCATAAAAAAAAATTCAAAATCGAAATTAAAGCATAAATTTTCTTTTCTTAATTATTCCGATACTTTCGGCTAGACCGTAAAAATTTCATTTTCGTAAGGTAAAACGCATAACTTCACTCTTTTCCTAGCTGAATCACATGTGATTACGAGTGTCCGTTACTGAAAATGAAAATATAGTTATAAAAAAACAGTCACAATTGATCTAATCCGAGATTGTGGTGTGTTAAATTTCAGTTTTTAATCGTACTCGCATTTTCATAATATTTTTTAATATTTTTTACTAGTTAATTTTTCTAAAAGTAATTTCAATTACAAATATAATCGTTTTCGTTAGCTTTGCAAAATTTAACTTATTATTTAAATATATTCTTTTATAATTCACTGAACATGTAATTATTTAAGATGTTTTTATATGACTACTCACTTTTGCTGAAAATTCGAATTCAAGACTTCTAATTCGAATTTCTCCAAGTAAATTTGATAAGAAAAAGGTGCACTTCATAAAAAAAACTTAATATAGAAATAAATAGAAAAAGTTCTTAAACTTTATTATGATAACAAAATAAAAACTTGGATGCTTCTTGGTATATTTGTAAAGTCCTTATTTAAAGTATCGAAAATTTGCTTTTTAAATACAATTATAACTAATCGATTTAACATCATTGAATTTAAATGAATAACTAGACGTTAAAAAGATAAATCATTCATTTCTTAAAATATAATATTTTTTTTACGTATCAATAAATAAAACAAAAAGAGAACATTCGAAACTAAAAATGAAAAAATTTTTTTGCTCTAATCTTAATGCAGATGCCTTTCTTTTAATGAATCTGACTTTAATTTTAATTTCTCCAATGGTTGGGTTGGAATTATTAAAAGCGGACCAACTAAATATAAGATTATAAAACTTAAATCTTAAGTCAGACAGTGAAAAACAGATTTTCAATTTAATTGCCTCATAAGAAAATGATAATTTTGGAAGGATCTTAAACCTCTACCGATGGAAGCTTGATTAAGTTCATATATTGTGAAAATGCTCAAATAAAATATACTTATAATTTAAACGATTCTCAATAAAATATATTTACATTTAGAATATAAGGAAATTTGTCATTTAAGGTTTTCTTACATCAAAATGTTTACAAAAAATGAACATTCAAATTGTGATGGAAAATTTTAAAACTGTCAGGACTTGCACGAAAATTGAACTTATTTAAAAAGTAAATAATAAGTCATTAAAGATTTAAAAATCAAAGGGGATTACTGATTCAAGAGAAAAAATGAAGCTTGAGTAAAATATAAATTAATTTTATATTTAATAAAAATCAATAAACGAACATTTGCAGCGAAAATTCCTTGACAGTAAAAAATCAAAAATTAATACTGAAATTAAATCAATTAAAGAAAACTAAACAAAAGAAACCGTAAAAAACTAAAGTAACAATGTTGAAAAATCACAAAAATCAAATTGCAATCAATAAAGAATTTTTTTTACATTGTTTTTTCAGCAAGAAAATTATTAAGATGAATTTATATGTATAAAAAAAGCAAACCTAATAATAATAATAATAATGATGATGACGATGAGAATGCTGGTGACAAAAATGAATTTACTCTGAAGCAAAATCGTGAATTTCTTATTTGACTGTACTTTTATTGATGATTAAAAAGCGTTCAATAACAATTTTTGATTTTAGAGGAATTTTCATCATCAACAAACTGAAAAATAAATTTTAAATAAAATATAACTGTGAAAACGTTTTGAGTAATCAATTGAAATCGGTTTAATATAAGAAATATCAAAGTCAAAAAAAATAATTATACGTTTATATTTAATTTGAATTAATATCGTAACAACTTTAAGAACTTTTTCTGTTATAAAACGAAAGACGACAGAATATACATTATACAAAATCGAGACGGTATTAGTCATCAACGCTCGAATTAATCAATTTAATTATATACAATATAAAATAGGCACAGTGTTTTCAAATTCAATTATGACGCATTTTAATATATTCTTACAACTGAACTGGCATTTCCTAAGTGTGAGAAATATTCAATAAAAAATTTGATATATAGATATAAGGATCAATAATATCTAAACTGAAAAATAATAAACAATAATATTTAGTCTGTTATTGAAATTATTATCAAGTTTTATTATATTTTGAATCTTTCTGTTCATAAATAAAAGTTTTGGACAACTTTGACATCGAAGGCGCATTTTATCAAAAAAGCAAGAACATCAACAGTAAAAATACGACTGTTTCATCACGTTTTATAGAAGAACAATGGAACGCCAACTGATAGAAAAATACTGTAAAGGAATATTAACAAATGTTGAAATGAATCAAATTTTAGCTTTTAAGCAACAATTGTAATAATTATGTAGTTTTTACAAGTTATAATTTTATCAGCCAAAAAAATTTTTGGAAATGCCTTGTCATTTTAAATTTAAATTTAAAAATAAAAATGATAATAATAATAATACGATTAACCTGCACATTAACGAATCAAAGAAAAGAACATTTTGTTTCTTAGTTATCTTACCGCTGAACATTAAACATAATTTAGTAACACAATCTTTATTTTTGATGCTCTCTTTCCAGCTTGTCTTGAAATTTTCTTCATAATTTTGCCCTCTTTGTTGCCTTACCTTTTTCTTCTTACGATAAATCTGACAAAGAATGAATATTTCATAAGTATTAAAATTTTAAATGTTGATACAATATAGAATAGTAATAATAAATAAATCATAATAATTGATAACGATCATTATAATGATATTAATGAAATAATAACGATGATAATAATAATAATAATAATAAAGCTGTTAAGAAATAAAAACTAGACTATTGAAAAAAAGAAAATATTTGTTTTAGGATGTAAAAAAAAAATTTAATGGAGAAAGAAAACCCAATAATTTAAATTTGCAAGCAATATTCAAAGCAGAAAACAAACTCATTTAAAAAAATTTCTTCCCTTAGGCTCAAATAATCTAAAACGCTAAAATTAATATTCAAAATACAAATAAGGAAAATCAGATAAGCGAATATCGTTCATTAATTTTTGATGCTAAACTCAAACACTGAAAACTTCAAACAAAAAACACGAAAATTTCAAAATAAATAACCCCTCAAATGACCAAATTACTAAAAAAAGACATAACAAAAATTACTACTTTGAAATTCGTTGAAAAATAAGTGATATGTAACACACGGAATTATGAAAAAGTCAAGATTCTACATCAAAATAAAAAATTTAATTGTGAGTAAAGTTGATTTTAAAGGATCCAATTAAACAATTCATCCATACTATACCATTATAAAGTAATTTTTTTAAAAACAAAATGTTTTACACCGCGGTCGTAATATAATCTTTAAAATAGCAGAATCTTTTAATGAATAAAATTAATTTAAATATAATTACATATGATACTCTTTATATAAATTATCAATTTTTTAAATAGAAAAGAGATTGTATAAATTCTTTAATAGGCAAAATTTTTTAAATTCAAAAAAATATAAAATATGCAAATACCATTGGATACAACGTGACAAATGCTAAATATAAAATTTAATTAATGAATAAATAAAAATGTACTGTAAGAATACTCACAACTAGGTGTACTGTCAGGTGAGAAATGTCGCTGTATTTGATCTCTTGAGAATTTAAGAAATGTATCATATTGCTCACTTAATTTGCTATTCAGAATCTCATCATATTCTTGTCTAAGTTGATCTTCCCGCTCTCCTACAATACGCGAACAGATTTGTTGCACCTAAAATAGATTTTTAAAATTAAAGAATGTATTTCAAAACAATAATAAAAAAATTTTTTTACACATATAATTTCTAAAAAAACATAAGTAAAAACCTACTTGTTTGTAAGTGAATAATGTATCTTTTTTAATGTTTGGAAGAAGATTTAAAGATCCCTCAATATGTGGTGGTTCTGGTGACATAGGCATGCTTTCAGAATCTGAATTTGATCCTTCACTGTGTGCTGGGCTCATATTCATTGAAGTTGAGTGGTCAATGTTGCGATGACTACGTCTCTTTAATCTTTCAATTTCATGTCTAATGCTAGCTGCCATTTGATCTAAAGTTTAGATATAAAAAAATAAAAATTGAGGGTAAATAGCAAATGGCTAAGATAAATATTTCCTCATTGATTATGCATACTTTATCTTTTTGCAATATTTAATCAATATTCTTATGCTATTCTCCACTGTTGGCAAATTTAAATTACAAAAAAATTTTGATGGAAAAATAGTCAAAAATTATTCAAAACATAAAGTGAATTATCATCTTTAAATAAGTAAAGATGTCTTGTCTAGTAAAAAATTTCATTATTTGCCCTAATCAAAGATTTAAACCTACAGTTATAGTTAATAATTTTTTAATAATAATCTATTATATAAAAATCTAGAAACACTAGTACAGAAATCAAGAATTTATTTTTGCTGATAAAATAAAATACTGATTCTTATTAATTACATTAAAAAATAATTAAAGGGTGAAATTATGAATTATATATTCATTCATACTTGTATTTTTCATCAAATATAATATTACATGAAAATAATTATTTGTATTGATTTCATGTTTTAAAACCAATAAAAAAATTGGAAAAATGTTTCACAAAATTTTCAGCTTAAAACATATTTGAATTAAACAAATTTTTGTTTAAAAAAATAATGAACTATCAAAAAAACATATATTCTTAAATTATCTGCAAAATTTTCTTATTAATGAGTACAAATAGGAGATGATGGAGTCAATAATGAAATTGAGATATCTATAATTCTAGCAATATTTACATAATAAATCATGAATAGAAGATATTAAACATAGAAATTTTATTGAAAATAAGCTTTTAGCAAAGAAATTATAACTTTCGAAATGAATAATAAATAATAACAATGAATTTATATTAAAAAAAAATCATAAAAATGAGTTTTGCTAGAATGAGGTATATAACTTATTTTTCTCATCCAGAGATTTTCTAATAGCAGTGAAAACAGACCCAGAACTAATGTAAATATCGACCGAACGCTACTTTTCCTTCAACAGCAGAATTAATAAAATCAGTAGCATTCTAAACAGATTAAAAGGAAGACTGGGCAGTTAATCCAGCTGAATTAAAAAACAAAATTACTCTTACCTGGAGTCATCTTAGGAGCATCGAAAATGGATTTTTTCGCTGGTGGTGGGCTATTCGACGTCGGAGAAACGCACATGGGAGTACATCTAGGTCTTTTATTAGGACGACCAGGAGAATGTACCGGATCAAATTCCAAGGAACGTTTTAATGTCGCACAAGCCATTATAAAAGATTACCTATGAATACACCCTTTGTCCAAATATATAAATTACTGGTCACTTCTTAAATATCCAAGTTAAACCTAATTTACTATCACAAATTTAATAATTAAAATTCAATGTGAAATTATTCTTAATAATTTATAAAATAGGATTGCTAAGAAATGAATAGATTATTATTTCAATAAATTGTTTTGTATCGCAAAAATAAAAATCGTCACGTCAAGATGGAGGTTTCAACAATTAAGGAAACAAGAAATCACACCTATATTAATCTTATGCAACCGAAAGAGCGTTCTGAACCATAGACCTCCCAAAATCGCGACACCAACGTAAAAAAACGGGAAGCTGAAAAACAGCGCATACCAAATAGTAACGCTTAAAATTAAATTCGAAAATTTTTAATTAAAAATTTAAAGTAAAATAAATTTAGTTCAAAAATAGAATCATATATATGTATGATATGATATATTATATGAGAATTCCTCATATTTTTTCTATTCCTGTTGCTTGTATTGCTACTCACTTATAGACATCTCTAATAAATTACATTCATATTTTGCAGCTTTGATAATACTTTGCCGGAAAAATCAGTAATGTACATTAGTGGGAGGCCTCATCTAGCAAATATATCTATTCTAGTGAAATATTAGCTGTATATCATAGTCAAATTATTGTCTATGAATATAAAAGATTGACGAAAGTTTAAAACATTTCTTTATAATATATTATATATATCGAAAAATAATTTTTCTTCCAAAATTAATATCTCAATTTTCTCGAAAACGGATGGAAATGTAACCTTACAACCAGTCTCCCTGATATTAAATATTAAGCCGAAAATGTTAGTATTTTTTATGACTACTTCTCTTTTATTTAATATTGTCCATTACACAATGAGAAAATTAACATTTTACTGACAGTAATATTTAACCCTTTGATATAGGACCGAACACCTCTGTCAAATCAAAATAAAAAGCTTCCATATTTTTAGAACGGGATGCCTATCTAATATTTGAAATATAGCGGTAAACGGAAGAAACAAACATGGCGCCTAGGTATATTCAATTTTCATTTAGTCTAAGCTTATAAACCACCCATTTGTTATGAATTAAAAGCGGATTAGGTATTTTATATTGAAATGATGATTGGGACTGAATGAAAATTATGTGATAATTTCATTCTTTCATTTAATATCCTTTGATATCTTCCAAGCGAAATTAATTTACAGATTAAATATGTTACCGTAACAAACATATCATTGGTGGAAAATAACGCTTATTAAGAACTAATTATTTAACCGAAGTATTTTTTTTTATCTAATTTATTATCATATTCAAGAAGTCAGTGTTAACATTTGGCGGTTACAATGGTAATTGTCTGTGCTGCTCCTGGTTGTTCAAGGAAAAAGGATAATGTCACCGCTAAAGGATCAGCTGTTCAATTTCATAGGTACACACTGTATTTATTTGTAAATGTGGAATCATGATTTGAATGGTGAGAAGTTTAATTTTGCTAGCGCAGAAAATAATTACCATTTTTATTAGGTTTCCTCTCAGAAAGCCTGATGTTCTAGCAAAATGGGTGAAAGCAATGAAAACAAAAAATTTCAAACCAAATGTAAATAGCTATTTATGTAACGCTCATTTTAAGGAATCAGATTATGATCTTAAACCAACAAATGCAGGAAGACACTTGAAACCAAATGCAGTCCCAACTCTTATTGGTCGCAAACGTTCCAGGAAACCTAGGAAGGTGCAAATAGTGAGTTTGGATTAGATGTTTTTGAAATGTGCTTGTAAATCAAATTTTATTATTTGTGACAGTGAATGTTAGTAATGACTGAAAATTAAAATGATCAAAAAATGTAGATAATACAGTTTCATATTTTTTTTATATACATTAAACTAAATCATATAAGAATTTTAAAAATGAAAATTTTGATTGAGTAGCATGCTTATTAATTTGAGAGTAATAATAATGTAATTTTTTTTCTAACTTTTAATTAAGATTATTTTCAGTTTCATACAGTAAATAAAATGTTGGTTGTATTACATAAAACAATAGTTGTCTGCAACTTTAAATAATTTTAGTAATCATATTATGTGGAAAATTACTTTTTTTATATTTTTGCACAAAATAATTTTATATGAGTAGTTTTTAAGGTATTTTTTTCTAATATTTACATAATATATTTTCAGAAGAAACCTGTAGAAAGTGATACTGACTCAAAAGGTGAAGTTGAACAATTAGAAATAAGAGATGATGATGATGATGATGATTATGAAGATGAAAACATGGAATATTTGGATGTGGCTGCTGCAAAGGTACCTGGGAAAGATGCAAAGTCTCAGCTAGCTGGAATTTTGGAGAATGAAAGTAAAGGTTCTGGTACTCTACAAGTTTTGATTGTTGGAGAAGATGGCAGGATCACTAATTCTGAATATGTTTTGAAAAAAGAAATTGATTCTGAAGAGGAGGACAAAAATGATTTGGAAGTTATTAATGATGATAAACAAGAGACAAAAATTAATGATGAATTTGTTTTAATGAAAACTGATAATATTGATGAAAGCAAAAACTCAATTCATAGCATAAAAAGTGAACAATTGTCCGATTTGTGGTATGGTAATTACAGAAGCAAATTGCAAATAACCAAATTAGAGGAAAAATTAATGGCCTCAAGAAGAAAAGTTAAAATTACGCAAATGAAATGCAAAAGAATGGAGAAAAAATTGTCTGAACTAAAAACTCTGTTAAAATTGCTGGTCTTAAAGAGAGGAAGGGGGGAAAAAAATTTGTCAGAGTTACTTGAAGAGTATGGAAATCGAGTTAAATTAGAAAATCGTTGTGGGATAAAGGATGAGGATTCAAACTCTTCTCAAGGAAATTAGAAAAGAATTTATCTTTGTATAAGCTGTTGATGTAATAAAACTAAATTTCTATTAAATGTTCAATTTCATAATTGTTCCTTATGAAAAAAAAACTACTAAATTCTTACTACTGCTAAAAGTTTACCTTCAGGAAAAATTTATTGACAGCGGTTTCTGTTTCATTATTATAATAGTATTATCAAAATCCGTCGACTTTAAATATATGAAGTTCATGTGAAGATTGTCTATTCCTAACTTGATATTTTGCTAATTAACAATAATAGTAATAGTGATATTAAACAATTTGAAATAGGATTATAGCGCCGTGGAATTAGTAAAACATATAAAAGTTAAAAATAATTTTTATAATATAGCGATAGTTAGTGATATATTTCAATTTTGCTTTTTATAATTAGGTATGAGTAATGAAACAGTATTAATATCGCGAAAGTTATGTTTTCAAAACCTTAACCGTTTGAATTATATTAGTTTTATTCTTCTATCAATACATCATTGTAAGTAGAATGCTTTTAAAGATGTAAGGCATTTTTTAATTTTTCATTGATACTGATTGATTATTGAAATAAAACTTATAAATCTACTACCGCATTAATAAATTATTCAGAAAAATCGTAATAAAGGTTAAAATAAGTGACTTCATAATTTTACTTACTGGGTATTGAAAATTATCCAAACTAAAATAATTTGCTAATAGTTTATAAATTGTGTTGATCAATTTTTTGCACTGTAAAAAATATATTGACTTGTTATTTATGGTAGGGTTAAAACTTAATATATATATATTTCTAATGCAAACAATCTAATTTGGTACATTCTGACTTAAATAAATATAAATGTGAAATTTTTATTATGACACTTTGAACTTTTTATAAAAATTTTTTTTAATAATGTACTTTCCACAGTTGAATTCTTTAACGATTCTTTCAAGTTAAAACGATTTTCAAATAATTACAAAATCTCAAGATCAATTCAGCTTCATTTCAGTTTCAGTCTTACAAAGATGAAAAGTTTTGAATCGGAAATGATATCGTTGAATTTACATATTGCGGCTTTAATGCCTGTTTTGTGCAATGCTAGATTTTAAATAAATCTTCAGTTGAGATGTATAATTTGAATGTGAATTTTTTTAATTCATTATCATTTTGATTTACGGAGAATGTAAATTGAATTCAATTATTTTTTGTTTTCTTGCCAAATTTATTAAGCCTTATTTAACAATTAAATAAAAAGAATCATAATTTTGTACTCTGAATGAAAATTAATTAATATCTTCTCACATGACAACTAAAACAGAATATAAAGATATCTTTAATATAATAAAGGAACAATAAGAATCTGTCTCAGCGTTGACTTTTTAGCATTTAAAGAATGTATCAATATTTATATAAATTAGGATATCTAAAATTTAATCATAACATTTTAAAATAAATTAAGTTAAAAAATTTACTTTCACGCGACATTTTACAACAATATTCACAATAAGGTTACATTTTAAATTATTTATTTAAATTTGTAACGATGAAATTATAAACAAAATTTCCGTTTAAATTAATTAATCATTAAATTGGATTAATTTTAAATAGTCATTTTAAGAAAATCAAAAGACAAAAAATTAACAATTGGTAAATGAAACAATTATTTCTTTCAAAATCATTTTTAATTATAAATTTGTAAATACATAACTTTTGAAAGACGATTATTCGTTATGTTTACGTATAAAAAATTAAAAATCACTTAAATCTTAAAAATTTATTAAGTAAAAAAATTTCCTTTCTTCGGCAGTTCTAGTGCAGAATTGTTCCTGTCCTTTGTATAAAAGAAAAAAAAACATAATAATATATTTTTATGTGTTGAAGCGAGTGTAAATGATTTTTTTAATATATTAAGTTATCTATTGATATATAATGCATTTATAGAAATTTCACATATTAATGTGAAATAATATCTAGGAAGTTAAATTATGATTCCATTTTCTCTTAATGTACAAGTTTTAAGCCAACTGAAGATGATCAAAATTGAACAGAACATGGTAGTTGTTTTAGTTACTACCAGATTTGGTTCAATAAAAAAAGTGGATGGAAAAATCCTTCTGGGTCAGAGTGGAACATTTGGTGTAGTTTTTCGCGGGCAAAAAGCGAAGTTTTTCCATGTGCCGCACTTAATTGAAATCTCCAGCATTCAGGTTGGTCGGGTGAGTCTATGAATGATCTGGCCGCAGCTTGTTCAATGCGTGCGTTATCGCTCATCGATGAGATATGGCCGAGGCAGTTGAGCCGAGAGCTTTCGCCCGTCGTCCCGCTCTCTTCTGAAGCTCGCGTCGCAGTAGGTAAGTTCAAACTTTTTCGTTCACTTTTTTGTTTTTACTTTTTTTCCTGTTCCCACTTAATCTTAAAAGCTTGCATAGAGTTCGATAGAGTATCCTGCTGGACTGATTACCCGAACCTGGTGATCCTTTGACATGCCTGGAATTTGTTTTATCATTCGACCCTTTGATTCTCAATCAGGCTCAGACTGACGGGAAAGGAAAAAGGCACAGCCAAAAGTGCCTTGCCCTAAAATTAAGTATGGTATTTCGTGTGTTTCTCACTAGTAGTTTGTAGAAAAAGTTCCTCATCTGTTCCAAATCTCATTACTCTGTTAGTATTCTGCGTATTTACTTATCTCCAAACAATAATCTTTCTTGATGATTTCTTGATTTTAACCAGTATCTTCTGTCTTTCACTATTCTTCCAATACATTATATAAATCCGTCACGTAGTTTTTTATTCAATATTTCTTTGTGATAACTAGTCTTCCAGTTTTTTTATCGGTTTTCAAATTAAGTTCTTGGTCACATTGTTGGTAAGCTCTTCAGAAGTGCTTTGACGCACAACAAATATTCTTTTGCCTTCGCCATCCTCTTGTTCGTTTCACTCTCTGCTTTACTTCTTTTGCTATCCAGGCTGTTCTGAAGGTGTGCAACTGCTTTAACGTCTCAAGTTTTTCACGGGATCTCTTTCTGCAATAATAACTTGTTTTACAGCAGAAAGAAAATAAGTATTTTTTAGAATTTTTTTGAAGCCAATAATTTTGATTGTTGCCAGACATATTTTTGCCTTTAATTCACAAATACCTTTGAGTTGATCTCAAACATCTCATAAAAGAAATACAACGTTTAATATTTTAGGAATATCATATTATGTTACAATTTCTTTCAAAAATTTGAAATTGCATAATGCCGATCTGCAGTTGATAAATAGTTATTCAATTCTAATATATTTTGAAAAATATTCAAAAGGCAACAACTGCGAAATAATTTTCATAAGCAGTAATTGTGTATGATTATTATTACATGTTTTTCTCAAGTCGGAAAACATGTTTTAATTGTAAGATTTCTAGCAATCTGAACCATCATGTAAAAGTTTCAACATTTTTTTCTAACCCTCTATTTCTCTTGCATTGTGAATGAAACTCCAAAAAATAATTTTTTTTTTGATTAATGAAAGATCTTGAATCCAAGAATAACTGAAAAAACCAAGCCCAAGTCTTATTTGTTAAAACTCAAGTATATATTGCTTGATATCATGTATATGATATGTATTTGGTTCCATAAAATATCTTATTTCCTCTTTGAATTCTAAAACGTATAACAATAGCCAATGAAATTAATATCCATTCTTCTTTAAATTATTTTATTTCCACCTCAGAATCAATTCAATACTACGTGAGATATCACTTCTCATGATTAAAATCTTATCTCTGAAGATCTGTTGCTTTCCAGCATCCGGAGTCCTTTCGGTCTGTGCATTTCATCAGAAAAGGTTTTCCGAAAATCATTTCTTATTACTATAATGAATTAAGTCTCTTCCCCATATTTCTTCCCTCCGTAAATAAGTCTTGGCAGAATTATTCAGTGAACCGCTACACAAGTTAAACTTTTTATAATAATTACTTTTATGACGCTTCCATAACGTCACATGTTATTCGACAATGTATAAAAGATGTTTATATTTTCCGTGCTAATTTTTAACTAAAATATTATTTATCACCCGTCAAAACAATTTCTTCTTCATATAAATCGGATTTCGAGTTCGTTTACATGCTGCACACTGCAGGAAATTTATTTCAATTCCGTTGATTGTTTGCTTTTTATTTGATGAATTTTCATATACGGCATTCTTAATGACGAGCTGTAATGGGTTTTTGGCATGAAGGGACATCAAATCATCATTTCCATGTCACTGTAGCTATAAATTGTTATTAAAGCCTACACAGTTTGGTATAATCTTACCAGTAAATATCTTTGGGGTATCTAACATGGTTATATCTTTTTTAGGCATTTTAGAAGTCTTTCGCTATATCTAATAAATTTTTTAAGAATATCCTAATCCTACATGGAAGTTTTATCCTCCAATCGAAATTTTTTTATGTGTCAGAAATATCAAATCAACCGGTTGAATACTTTTCTTTTATATGCAATTTAATTAAAAAAATTTTCTTAATATTCTCATCCGATCAATATTAACTAATTACGTTGAAAATATTTTCAGTTTTCTGGTTTCGTTGAAAGATTTACTGTATAAAATTTCTGGAATTTCAAATTATACGTAAAATATATACAAGAAATGAATGAGACAAAAGTTAGAAAATTATTTTAAAAAAGCAGGAATACATTTGTGTAGATTCGAAAGAAGATTTAACACTCAAGATAAAGATCACTTTTTAATGGTTAAACGTGATAATGAAAGTTCCAGCGCGCAAATGAACCTAATGCAATATGAAATCCATCAAATGTTTTTATTAATAGATGCAGGAAAACCAAAAGGATGTGCAAAATGCAACTGGATTGAAGATTTGTCAAGGAATTTAAAACTAACTTTATTTTTCCTTTTTTAACTATGTTGACCATAAAAGACTCACAATTAATCATCCATAAGTTAAAAAACAAAAAAATAATTCTACTATATATTTCACTAAGATGAGAAATAGCATATCCATCAGAACATTATTTACTCTATTTAAGACAAAATCCAGAAATAAGAACATAATTTTATATTTTGGAAAGCTGAAAATTTGAAAAAAATATTAGCCCTTAAATGTGTATACGAGAATTATATGACTACTAATGTAACTATAAGGAAGATAACTTATTTTTTTAAATTGTGTATACAAGTCTTTGATAATCCCAAATATTTTGTAACATATCATGTTGATTCTGAAAATCAAATCTTTGAAATTAAATTTGTCATTTAATGTAGAAAAATGTAAAATAATTTCAAAAATTGTTAATGTCAGCTCACAAATTTGAACTGAGTTTTTCTTCTATAATTTTTTCGGTTTTCTACAATAATTTCGGTCTTCTATTTCGGAATTTGTTATTAATTGATATTAATTAATATTGCATAATATTTCAGCCTGTATATTTATTATGTAAACACATAATTCTCTCTTCAACATCGAGAATGAAAAAATATGCATAAACAATGTTCATTATAATTTCGCCTATGTACTTTATGTAGGATCTCATTAATTTACATCAAGGGAGAATCCATTTGAATAACACATTTCAAAAGTAATTTCTGTATTTCTGTTTACTTTTTAGCAATAAAACATTTTGCACAAAAACTTTTCCTATAACGTTTGCTCTTGTTTCTCCATGATTTTTCGTCTTTGGTTGTAGAATTCATATCGGTTTCTAAGCGAAATTCGATCTGCAATGATTTTTTTGGAACTATTCCTCTAAATATTAAACATCTACATTTATTGAACACAAAAAAAATTTTGGTTTGTATAAAACCAGCACCAATATTTTATTTTCATAGGATGTGACTGAAAATATAGTCCCAATGTTATGAAACCATTTCTGATGCCGCTAAGTAATTTTTATTGGTCTTCATATAGAGTTTGTTTCCTAAATTTTCGTTGCTGTATCAAAAAGTATAGAATAGGTGGAAAGCGTGGAATTTTAAAATGCACTAGAGTTGATAACAGTATTCATGAAAGAATCCTTTAGAATTTTTTTAAATTATAGGAAAATTTAAAAGTTGACATTACAAAATTCTATCTCAAGTATTGTGATAGCTAAATTTTAATAATTTCAATTGGACAGAGGAAAAGGCAATTAGAGGCATAAGGTAAAGAGATGAGCTTTGGATTGTTGATATAGTCAGAAGAGCTTGAAGTAGTGGATTTGTTTTAGAATATTTATGACAAAATAAACATTTAGTATGAATCTACAACGATTTGAGAGACTGTGCCATTAAAATATCCCATTTTTAACCAAGACTCGTATGACATTGTGAAATATATATAATGATATATATATGACATATGAAATACATGACTTTCATATAGTTACTTCGATCAAGAATATTATTCACAGTATTCAGTAATAATAATTCAGTGAAGGTAAACAGTATAATTGTTTATTTTTAATTTGATTTTTAATGATTTATCTTTTATAGAAAAATTAAAATAAAAAAATGGATCATGCCAACGGAAGTGTTAAACTTGAGCATTCTGAACTACATGAAGGAGATATATTTAACCTTTATCCTAGATCAGAATCTTCGTGGAATGATGAAAACAACCGGACGGAAAACTTAACTAAAATTGATTATTTCTATTTTTATGAGGTTAGTAAAATCTTTTGCTGTAATTTTCTTAAATGTTTTCTTAAAAATTCAATATTTAAATCATGAAGAAAAATTTTACAGTGCCTGAATAACATATCAAACAATACTTTAATATGAATTCATTGCGAAATATATTTGCAAAAAATAATTAATCTGTCACTTTTTAAATATTGGATACAAATCGTCTTATTTTTTTTAATAAGAAAGTTGCTTTCAGAAAAATCATAAACATAATTAAATCATGTAAATATACAAAAATTGTTACAAATATTATTCCTAATAATAATTAATAAATCTAATGTTGCAATATTAATAGGTTTTTCATTTTCGAATGTTTTATATAGCAAGATTTTATAATGCCGGCATTTCCAAATAGGAAATTTATGTAAAGCAACAAATATTTAATTCAAATATACTGCTTCATAATACCAGATTCTTATAATGCAAGAGGGATAAACTGAAATGATTTCTCATTTTATGGTGGTCTTAATAATAATTTAAAAACTTATATATGCAGTAAGAAAAAACTTTTTTGATTTTCTTGTAAAACATTGCCATAAGAAAAATTATTATTTATTTAAAAATTCAGAAAGATGATCTCGTCTATTTGATGTCAGAAAATTTTAGTTCAACATATTTTCACAACGGATTGTAACCATATGTATGTAAGCAATTTTTTTTCGAAAAGGTAGAATATGTACGTGTAAAATATCAAATTGCTTTCTAACTCAAAAGATTACAGTACCTAACTCAATAGATTGCCTTTTTTTAAATTAAAAAAAATTATCTTAGGTAAAGTTGTTAGAAAGAGGAAAAATCCATTAAGGTTCATTAAGAACCTTACAGCAGAAAAAATTATGCTGGACATCGAATTTGCGAAGACTTACAACCCAGTGGTCTGGATAAAAAAATAAAATGAAAAAATATTTTTGAGTGGAATATTTTATTATTCATGAGCAGAATGAATAAATTTAAATGCTTATAAAAAGGTCTTTAGTTTAATATTTTTTTTTAACAGACATATTGTTTTTTTTTTTTTTATTAAACAGAAAATTTTAAATCCTAAAAGTTATATTTAATATTGCAATGTTCCACTAAATTTATATAGTATGAAATGATTACATGAATATTTATGTCTTCAAAACCTTTTGACGTACACAAAAGAATTGAAAAATAACTTCCAAAAATTTCTTACCCTTGATTTGGTGACCTCGATATTTTTATATTTTATAATTTTATTTTATATATTTAACCTTATATCCCCCGAACAGCAAAATCTAGTTTGCAAAAGCTTCTGAACGGAAAATAAAAATTCGCCCAACTTTTCGTTAACTATGAACGGGTCTCCAATAATTCAGTTTTCTCAGTTGAATAAATCATCAATTTAAATTTTTTTTGTTTTCAAAAGGAAATTCTATATTTTTTTTATTGTTATAAATTTTCGTGTCAGCTTAGAATGAAAATAAATTTCAAAAAATATAAAACGATACATTTACGGATAGTAAAAATGTACAAAATACATCATGCATTAAGTGGACAAAATTTCAAATGAAAATTAGTCGTTTTGCAATGCGCACAATTAATGAAATCAGTGCATTAAACACTGAGGGATGCATTGAAGTTAAGGATTCGCCTTAAGATAATGTTGATCTGTTATGCGGAATTGAATAACGCGAATTCTTATGGATTTCGGTGTTACAAATAGGCAAGCAAATGGGAGCGGGCTCTGTGTAGTGTGCGCTTTTTGAAGCTGTAAGTGCATTTAATAGATTTTGAGAACATTCGATCGCACATATGCACGCCATTTATTTTACTCAGCAAATCCGCATCTTGAATCAAAGTTTGCACTTCTCTGACATCTGCTTAGAACAAGAGCTTAGTGAAACGCAATCGTGATTATTTATTTTTGCATGGAGGCACTAAATACCGAATTAACTTAAATTGAATTCGGTCTTTTTACTGGTTTCTTAAATCACTTCAGGCAGTCTAAATTGCAAAAGTCAGAAATCTGAAAGCACAATAAATGCATGGATGGCATCGATTGAAGGGCACTTGTCCGATTATGACGATTTTAAGCTTCGTTACGTATGAAAAATTATTATCTTCCAGCGTTTTTCTGTATTCGATCCATACACTCCGACATCGATGGACAAAATCCCAAAAGTTTGTTGTGTTACCTTTTTTTTCCCCCCCCCCCCAAATCAATTTCTTAAAAAGGGAATCAAACTCATTTCAAAATAACTTTTTCCCTTTAGAAGGAGCAACTGACCACTCTCTGGATGCTCTTCTTCAGCATTGTCTTTGGGAATTGCTTCGTCCTGGTGGCTCTGCATTACAGCAAAGGGCGAGGAAACAGATTTCGCTACTTCATCAAGCATTTAGCCGTAGCCGATTTAAGTGTCGGCCTTGTCAGTGTGTTGACAGATATTATATGGAAATTCACTGTGGAATGGAGAGCAGGGAATGCCGTCTGCAAAATTGTCAAATTTTCACAAGTAAGTTCGTTTTTATTGATTTCAGTCTGTCAGCCATCGAGAAATTTCCGCCGCGCTACATATTGTTTTTCTGACTTTAAAATCCGATTAAAAAGTGATCTGAAAACGTAGCATTAAATAACATTCGGCTCCGTAATTATTAAATGGACCGGGCTCAGATCTCTTACCCATTTGTGAGCTGTTGCCCCCACGCAATCAATTTGCATTCCAAATCCATCTTATGATGTTAAATCAAAGTAAAAGCAAAATTCGGCAGCCCAAGAAAAGAAAACAGCGACGAGCCCCATTCTTAAAGGGCGCAATTACTAAAACAATGGAGCCCGTATATTGAAATTGTTCTTCAACATATTTTCTTGCAAACCCTCATTTTTGCTCGAATTGCTTTCACGTAGAGTGAAACACATGACAAATTTCCATCGTTTCAGGATAAAATAATTTAAGCGTTATAAAGGCAGCTGAGCCAGGTTCTTTCACCTTCTTTTATTGCTTATTCTAATTTATTTATCGTTAATGCGTATATTGAAACAAGTCATCATGGAAACAGAAATTAAGGTTATCGTAAAATGAATTAGACGAATTGTTAACACCGTAATTTGGTAACTTACAGTCCTTTAAAAAAAAAAATACAAATGTACATTGTTGCATCAAAAATTTGATAACATTGGTAATAAATGTACAATTTTTACTGGGCAAATCACGTTGTTCATTTGCGAGAGCATTTTCTAATAATGCATCCGGCAAAATACGGCAGACTCGGAATTTAGTGGATGGAACTAAGATTACATGAAAAATAAAATTTATATTCAGAAATAATTTATTTTTTTTTTTCACAAATAAATAATGATTGAATTAGTAATTGTTTAAAAAAGTAAACCATCTTTGTTAGTTAAGCATGTTCTTCTGAAAAATATAAGTCGTTTACATTTATAATCATAAATTTCATATCATGTTCGTATTAACATTGTAATTGGTAAATGAAAATAATTACGAAAAACATCTCCAATCCGATTACAAAGAAAAGTTATTATTCCTGCTTTTAAGGAGGAAGGAGAATGGTAATAAAGAATTAATAAAAATGAGGAAATCCTAACACATTTCATCCAATTGTTGCAGTAAGTAAATTTTATAAAGAAAAGGAAGCACAACTTCATCAAGTATACATCTTTGTATACTAATGGCGTGTGGTAAAAGAGCAGGAGGTTTATTTTCCCCGCAATTTAGTAAAAATGAATACATTTTTCTTAACGATAATATCAGTTAACGAAAATAATAATTACCATTGCCGTATTCCTAAAAAATATTATGTTTTATTTGATCTTATAACACTAAAAGTTCTAAACACTTTCTTTTGAAATGGATTATCACCGGGATGTTTTATGGTCAGCGATGGTGCTTATTATCAATCTATCCTTATATCTTTTTCAAAACAAAAAGCCTCGGATACATTTTTTTTTTTCGGCAATCAACATTATTTATTTCCCTCATCGGAGAATATATACAGATTTAAAACTTATAAAAGCATGAAGGAAATTTTGTTTCCCAAAAAATTATTCGAATGGGAAGGAGTTTTCTTTCTGAAATTTTTTCCGACAAAACATTATTATTTCCTCCAAGCAACGTGAACCATCAACTGCATGCAAGACGTTGAAAAATCTGCAAATTCTTTTCCAGGTAGTCGTCACATATTCATCCACATACGTTCTGGTGGCATTGACCATAGACAGGTACGATGCCATTAGGCACCCAATGAATTTTTCAAAAGGGTGGAAAAGGGCAAAAATACTAATAGCAACCGCCTGGATTTTAAGTTTCTTCTTCGCCATTCCGATGGTTTTTCTCTACGAAGAGAAAAACATTGAAGGTGAAATTCATTTATTTGTTTGTCTCATTTTAAATTTATCTCGTTGATGTTTTGGTCCATTTTTATATGGATGCAACGCTTTTTCATTGTCACTCGGACATTCTGATTATTAATCTCCCTTACTAATGATTAATTAATGAAAAAAAGCTCACAGTCGACAGTTTTTATTTGACTTTTTTTTTTTCTTAAAAGAAAGATAAAATTAGAGAAAAAAAAATTTAAAACATTTATTGCCAACTGAATAAAAATAAGAAATTTAATGACATTTTCCTTACAAGGAATAATGCGGACTTTTTATTTTCAGTGAAGTAAGAAATACTTATGAAAATTAATTTTTATAGCGTTTTTATTTGTTTTAATCACATGAAATATGTAAAATCACAGGTCACCTTCAGTGCTGGATTGACCTCTTGGAGGGCTGGCAATGGCAAATTTACATGGTATTAATTTCGGTCACTGTCTTTTTCATACCAGCTTGCACAATAGCAACATGTTATTCGATTATTATATATACGATTTGGTCGAAAACAAATATTTTAAGTAAAAGCCGCATGAGTCAGTTCTCTTTCGGTAAGTATATTGAAATTTGAAAATATTTTTTCATGGCTATGCTTTTTGCTACAGAAGGGCTTGATGATTTTAATTGTAAAAAATAATCAGATATATTTTGACTCGTGAACTAATTAACATAAATGTGCTCTATCTGAATAACGACTGTTATTCAGGTTCAAAATGTAAAAAAAATTTTTTTTTTGCATAGCTACATTTACAAAAAGGCAAAATTAACAGAGTTAAAAAATCTTTTTTAAAGTAATTATTTTATCAGTTACATTCTGCCCTTAAATGATTTTATAATTAAATCCGTTTGGAAATCATAGGATAACAAACTGAATTTTGAACTGCAATTTTATACATCTCATTAGGACCTTGTCTACTTGAAACCGAATGCATGTACATTCAATTCAGATTAAATTCTCAACCCCTGTTACCTGGCTGTATCGTCAGGTGGCAGCTTCATACAGGGGTTCATAATTTCCTTAAATAAAATGGCAACGAACCATTTAACCCTTAATATTCCATAACCTTTTTTCCTTCCCAAGCACTTTATAAAATATCCAAAACCATTTCCATTTGACACCTGGCTCCGACTGGAGAATGTCTTTTGGACGTGCAGGACACTAAATAAATATTTCGCTACAACATTGTTCGCCCTGAACAGTTTTAATTGAAAATAGTCGTAATTTCAATATTTAAAATCTCACAATGCAGTGCTAATATTGGAATGACAAAAATCGATACGAGTAAATTGCAGCAATCTGCGAACTTATTAGGCATGGTGATCCGCAGGGAAACCGCTGCTTAAAGGTTAGATCTCAGTGTAACATTTGCAAATTTATACATGATAGCATATTCTTTTTAATCGGGCCACATCAAAAACGTGTAAAATCCCGGACGTTTACTTAAAATCAAATTTTTTTACATCCCACTAAACGGCTCTAACATTAACGTTTAACGTTTATTTTTATGCAGCCGAAATTTCAACCTCTCAAACGGATGACACGGAATGTCGAAGAGTTAGCTCTAGAGGGCTAATACCAAGGGCCAAGATCAAAACCATTAAGATGACTCTAATAATTGTATTCGGTGGGTTTGATCTTTCAAGAAAAAATCCCGCTGGAGTATGAAAACGAATTTAGTACTAATTCCGAGTTTTTTCCAGTTTTCATTTTCTGCTGGAGCCCTTACATGATATTTGATCTCCTTCAGGTCTTCGGCTACATCGAGAGAACCCAGTCGAACATTGCCCTGGCGACTTTCATACAAAGTCTGGCACCTTTAAACTCAGCTGCGAACCCAATAATTTACTGCCTCTTTTCCTCGTACGTGTGCCGCTTTCCGAGGTGCGCTTTTCGGTCTCTGTCCGGTAATTTTTCCCCTTTAGCCCCCTTCGACTGGAGCAGTAATCTCAAAAGCGACGGTACTCCCGCAGGAAACTTCCGCTTCTACGGCGCCTGCGGAGGTGGTGCAACGGCAACCGCTTCGGTACCGGCCGGAAAATCTCCTGCACCGTCCACCGTGCCTCGGCGAAAAGTCACCCGGACCTGCCTGCTCGTGCGAAGTTCGAAAATCCGTCGGGGACGAACGAAATCGCGTCTTCGTCAGGTAAAGCTTGCGACGCTGAGACCGGACTGACCGAAAATGCGTGAATTACCCGGGGAAAAAACAAAGCTGTCGCGTGATCACGGGCAACAACAGGAAAAAAAAAAAAAAAGAAAAAAAGGGAAAGGAAAATAATGGTATTTCGCACGGTATGTAACGGATAATTACATAAGTAATTGATATAACGAAAAATTGGATCAGCTGCGATCAAAACGTGCTGGCCCGGCATAAGGAGTACATCGTCAAACAATGGGCAATTATAATTGATAGGATCAATAATAAAGAGTAAATTTTAACAACACTCCCCCCGTCCGAATCTCACTTGTATGTTCAACGGGCCGGTCAAATAGGAGGCAAAAGAAAAAAAGAAAATGAAAACTTCATTTAGATGGTATCCTTTTTGTTCCATAATTTATGTACATTTTTTGTGTGCGCCTCGGAGGTGTTACACAAGTCGGAATTTGATGCTTTACTAAAAAGCTACGTACGAAAAGTTGATGGCGGTTGAACGTTCATTCCGAAGATGTGATTCGGCGATTATTCCTTCGAAGCATTCGGCTTCAGAGGTGATGCAGTTCAATGCTGTTATCTTCACATTTGACGAACGCGCCATCCTTAGGTCTTTTAATCCTTAAGTCGCCACGCGTTTGGCAATGTTCGCGCAGTTCGATGCGCAGATTTGCAAAATTATACGTTCAGGAAACGAGGAACCTCCGCTTTTTGTGCATTGGGCAAGTTTTCCACGGCGCGAGCAAGAGGATGCCCCTCCAAATGGCTCTTTCAAACGCGGAATTTGTTCTCCAGAAAAAAAAAAAAAAAAAAATGAAAATTTTCTTTTCTTCCAAAATGAGTTTTCCATGGTACCGACCGCGGGATTTTCCGATTTAAGCCTTCCGCATAAGCCCCCCCCTCCCCCCTGGGATCTGGTACCTTCTTATCGTGCTTCGCCGTTAAAATTTTCCCAAATCACTAAGTAAGATCAGAGAGGAGACGATATCGAACGGCGAATTTTCGATGCATAAATAAAGCCGAGGTGTATCGACCATTGCGGGATACATATACCCATTATGCTGGGTGATATACAATGTTTTTCCAATTAGAACCAAAGTTAGATCCGTTTGAACCCGTAAACTTAATTAACTCATTTGATAATATTTTATTGTTTTCGGTTCCGCCTCTCATTTAAGTATTTCGTGTTATTTATGTTTTCGTACCAACAATTTAACACTTCGTTAACCATCGCCAGTGCATCCAGTACACTTCTCGTGGTAATTTCCGAATGTTGAAGTCTTCGGATTCAGGGCGTGCGACGATGTTCCCCGTCTGCGGATCCGGACGAATGATTTTTCGCTGCCGCTTTTCGTTAAAGACGAATTTTTGAGTTTCTGCACTCCGCGGATCGAGGAACAACCCGGGGAAATGTTGCGGTGCCGCAGCAGATAGGTCTGCTCGTGTTTGGCTTTGCACGTGGATGAAGGCTCTCCTCGGACGCTTTTGTTCGCTAATCCAGATTCATCATTCGAATATCTCCTAATAAAACTCGATCGCGTCTTACTGCGTGACGTTTTGGACAATTTCTCTTCTCGAGAATACTTAAATATTCTTTATGATAAACACGTATGTATGCCACAACTTGCACAGTTAAAACCCTGGAAGTTACGCATCCTGGAAATCGCATGAAAAACAGTTCACGATATTAAAAAAAAAAAATTTTACTAGTTTTTAAAATAAAAATTTACATTTTCGAATAGCTTCATCTAAAATTACACAACCTTAAAATTATCTTTTTACGGTCTTTATAGTTTTAAATTTAACTACCTAATTTTATTGCAGTTACCTGGGAGAAACTGTCCGTTGAAATCAAATTAATTTATTCAGATTTTTTTTTTTTTTTTTAAGGTCTCATAAAAACGAATAATAATTGAATAATTTCAGACAATTTTCTTTCCTTTATAGAATTTTAATGTCAAATTAAAAATTAAAAACAATTAAGATTAATGAGATAGATTAAGCAATGACATTAAAAACCAATGTGAGTGAGCTAAGTGAAAGAGCGAAAGCTTTTTCGGTGGAAAGACTCATTAATACCAAGCAGAAAGTGCCGGCCGAGGGAGCAGATCAGTTTACCACGGATGGAAATGTAAAATTTGAGGCAAAGCATTCAACTCGTCTGCAAACATCCAAAAGTATCACGACGGAATTATGTTCCAGTGATCTATGGGAGAAATTCAGCAACATAGGTACAGAAATGATTATCACCAAGGCAGGAAGGTAGGAAGAAATACATGCATGGTTTCTTTGTCAGTTAACGTGAAAACTCTTACTGAAAATTTTTTTTCTGGTGCATCGTTTACAATGGCCAACGCTCGTGTAATCCTATGGTGAGTTTCCACGTTTCCTGCAAAACGTCTTCAATTTACCTGTAAACAAAAACTGGTATCTAAATTTTGAATATTACTTAGATCTAATTGAAGATCAATTAGATCTTCAAATTAATTGCCTTATGAATCTTCATTTTTACTTTTTTTTTCTCAAATACAGTTACATGATTTAATGTTTTATAAATTAATCGCCATTTTGAGGTAAAAGTTATTAAACAATTGTATTGGTAAAATAATTTTCAATATTAAGTATGAATATCTTGAGCGCATCAAGATTTAATTTTGTACGGCAAACTCCTTTTTGATTTTGTTTTTCGATTTGTTGAATGATTTTTAAAACAATGTAAATGGAAAACATAGGGAACTGGATTCTATAAAAATCTTGTTTTCTTAATTAAAAAAGCATTAAAAAATAAATAATTTCCAGGAGAATGTTTCCGACATTAAAAATTCGTTTCCATGGTTTGTCGGTTTCGACCACATACATTGTTTATATGGATATCATTCCCGTAGGCGAAACTAGGTATCGATATATATACCACAGGTAAGAGACATAATGGGTGGATATGACATTCTAAAATATAGGCGAATCAATGAATATGAAGGATTTTTTATGTTTTCTTTCTATTATACATAAATTTATATGTATATATACACATACATATATATATATATATACATAATAAAGTCAAGCTAACATCAAGTTTGTAATGTTTTTATGTATGTATGTGTGCTACAGTTCTAAATGGGTCGCCGCCGGTACATCTGAAACCTATTTGGGCAACAACTTATACATACATCCTGATAGTCCGGCCACGGGTCAGCTGTGGATTTCCCAGGGGCACATTTCATTCGATAAATTAAAATTGACAAACAACAAAAAACCCATAATCAAGGGCCAGGTAAAAATAAATTCCGGTGTTTCGTTTCGCCATCGTTGAATATTTAAAAATTTCATATTTATGATGTTACCCAGATATCACTCAGTTCGATGCACAAGTACCAACCGAGAATGCACATACTAGAGGTGCCAGTCGGTGATAATTTAAGACTGAATTCAACGAGGGAAATCGTCGACTACGTTCGCACGAATGCTGCAAGGGCGGCTACGTTCGTATTCAGGCAAACCGCTTTCATCACCGTCACAGCATATCAAAATCAGGAAATAACAAGGCTTAAAATACAGAGCAACCCGTTTGCGAAAGGTTTCAGAATTCCTTCTAAAACAAGGTAAATTTCTAATGGCGCAAAATATATAGATTTGGTCGCTTAACCGTTTCTCATGATTTGTCGTAAAATATTCTCTTCATTAACACAGGAAAGAGAAAGCCGGAGGATTAAGTTCCGATTTTTCTATAGCTCAAGAAGCATCAGAAAGCTTACAATATCAAACCGATCCAATTCGGAATTGGAACAAGGATCAAGCGAAGTCGTTTTGGTGCAGGAAAGCTCAAAAAGTACCTTTGAAATTGGTCATACCGCCCATGGAGATGAGGGAATGTAACAATTAATATTTTTAACAAAAGTTGTACATAGTCGGGTGAATTTTCGTTGCTGAATTTTTCATACGAATACGCATTCACGGTTCTTTTTTCGCTTCGAATAATGTCAACAATTTTAGAGTTAAAAATAAATATCAGAAATTTAAATTTAATAAGTTGAAAGTTTTAATATCAATTTAACTTCCTAAAAGCAACATACAAATGACATTGCAAGAAAAATAAAGATAAAAGTATAAAAGATACATATTTATAGAGATTAAGTCGAAAATAATTAGCAGCTAAAAAATTAATATAAGTCAAGCCTGCCACTGATAATCTTACATAAATCATGTTTTAAGGGAGAGAAGTTACTGAGGAAAAATTTCTATGCATTAAATTATATATAAATTCTTATTTCGTAAAAGACCTTTAACAGAAATTATTTTGTGAGAAGCTGGGAAAAAATTACTTGTTAGAATGAATATAATAAATATGTTACAATTCAATTTGATTCTTTTTGTGTGGCATGCGCAATATGATATACAAAAAATTATACAGAAAAAAAATTTGTTTACATTGAAAGGAGAGAAATATTCTATGTGATTTTTAAAGTTGCACGAAATCAAAACAATAGTTGAAATAAAGTTAAGAGAAAATTTTAAAAAAATGTTTATAAAATTTTTTTTTAAATTACAAAGAAATTGATGTGAATCTGAAAACAAATTCGTTTAAAAGTTACTTTATATAATTTAGCAAAACTGTAGTTGTTCTCTGTATGTTTTTTATTTAATAAAAATCATTCGGGCTAATCTTATAGTATTCTTAAAAAGAATTTATTTTTTCAAACTTAAATTATTGTGGCAATAAAAAGAAATAAATTATATGGATCTCACGTCGATACTTTCCTTGATCGGAATAAAAATACGAAAATTTTTATATCAATTCTGACTGAAATTTTTATTTCCAAAATCTAATATTTAAAGTTCAATTTTAAAATTATTATCTTTTTATCATTAGAAAAATATTTCAATTATCATTTCATTTATCTGGCGTTAAGTTTTGTGTAATTGAAACAACAATAAGGCCCACATCTAAACAAAATTCGATAAAAATAAAAAATAAATTAACGTGTTGGAGATAAAATGGTAAATGCCTCTTGCTAATACTAAAAAACTTTTTTCTTTGAATTTCCAGAATATTTGCATGTAATAAGATCTCTAACAATAACAGATTAATGAAATATTTATAATTATTTATAATTTTAGAAAATTTTTTCCTCATTCTTCATGATTTCGATAATTTAAAATCATAACTTACTCCATGATTTTTAAAAAGAAGCACTGTTTAATTCAAAAATAATGATTTGATACAAATATGCTTGAAAAAGCTAAATAAAAAGTCTCGTTTTGTAGATATGAAAATTTCCCACAATATTTGCCTGCATAAAAATTACCTAAATATATTGAGTAAAGTAGAAAAATTTATACAACTTTCGGCTATCTTAGAATACCAAAATCATATTTCCGGAGCAAACTTGGACAAATTTTTATAATCTTAATTTAAAAAATATGTAACAATTTTAAGGTCAATCAGAAATTTATTTGATTATCATACGACGAAGCAATATCTTTAAAGTATTTGAAACTTAATACTTCTTCAAAAGTCCGCTTTATAAGTGACAGCGGTATCCATTCGATGCAGAGACGTGGAAAAAGGCTTGAACTTTACTTGCTGGCAGTTGGCGATGTAACAAGGCTCTGATTCGTTCCACTCATCTGGAACTTCGCAGTCTTTGAATGTGTACACCAAAATATCAAAAGAACCTGAGAATAATAAATTATTAATTGTAATTCGTACAATATTCAATGATCCTTACAACTAGTAAAAATATTTAACAATACTATGGCATATTGTTAATCTGTTTTGCTTCTGACTTGGTCATTTACATCAAATAAACTTCATCAGAAATAGTTAAAGACATTTTTCGTAGACATCTGCAGTAAAAGTCCCTCATTTATTAATTACGCTTTGCCAGTATTTACATCTTTTATAAACAATGTAACATATTTTATTCAAATTAGATATTTAGCCATATATATATTGTACTATATAATAAACCATTATGTAAATAATTATCTTTTTTTTTTAAGTCAACTGTTTATACATTGTTGTTCGAAATTTGACACATCTTAGTTTTATTTTTATTACACCTTATTATATACAATAAAATTAGTTTTATATTCATATAATATCGTAGTGATAAAATAAATGACTTAACTTTAATAATATTAGATCTTTTCGTTATTAAAAATTATTTATTTAATTTAATCAATATATTTTATTTAATAATAGTATTTTATAGTATGTACAAGAAAACTTACACAAACAGTCAATTAAAGGCAGAAAAGAAACAGTTGAACAAATCTGAAGCATAACATCTCTAATTTCCCTTTGAATTTCTTTCAGATCTTTGGTGCCTGTATCCGGTAGCTCATCAACACTTATTTTATTTTCTATTGATTGTAGAGGAATATCTAAACCTTTTTTAAGGGTCGACGTCCCCTTTTCATATTCAACCGCAAAATCCCAACATTCTACTGTCTCATTATTTGATATATTCTTTATTATTAGTGAAATTTTTTTTATTTTTCTGGCGATCAACCATTCTAAAAAAAATGTACATCACAAATTATTTTAATGTAATTAGATTAATTGTTATAATAAATTAAGAGTTATATTCAAGTTAACTTCATATTTGGGTTTCTAAAATGGTTTAAATAGACAAAATTATTTAATTATTCTTATAAATATAAATCTTCATGTACCTATTCAACGTACATGTAATTTTGAAATATACTGAAAGAATGTTGCATTTCTTTTTCTTAGGCTGATAATAAGTAAAATATTAAAGGTTAAAAAGTTACTTATTAAAAAATTAGACTTCATTTAAATTATTAACAATAATCATTATCAATTTTGACAAGGTAAAACAGTCGACATCTTTGACTGAAAATCTGTGTTGTTCAGTGATAGAATTCAAAATTTTCGGTACCTTTTGTCTTTTCCAAAATGCTATTAAGGAAAGCTTTAATTTTACAATCTGTTGTTGTTAGAATTGTGAGTCCATATTGTTGAGTCGATTCAAAAGTTTCTTGTGGATATATACCACGCTGATATAAAATGCTATTTATGCCAAAATCTGGAAGAAAAAATAAGATATATATATTTAACTTATTTTCCATTCACTTTTTCGGCAGTGAATTTTAAGACCGCCTTTTAATAAATTATTAATAATAAAAACAATTAAAAAATAACTTTTTCCGTCATCTGATTAGCCACTGAAAACTAATATGTAACCACTAAACTTTACCCACATTCGTATTAAAAGTCATAAATATTTAATATTAATTTTAATTGATTATTAATTCAAAAATATTAAATTTTAATAAACAAAATTTATTAATTATCATTAATAGTGTGAATAGTATAATAAATTAAATTCTTTAAAAATAATTTTCTTTATAAATAAATTGAATAAAACGCAACATTTTGTTTAAAAACTAAGTATATTTTTCAAAATATATGTATATAATATTTCGAAATTTCGATAAAGTAATCTAAGTATCAAAGTAAGTAATCTAAATTATCAAAATTAGCTTATAGTAAAATTTATTGCTAATTTAACAAAAAATTAAACTAAAAAAAGATTACAATTCTTTATTCTCGAAAAAATTATTTCAATAAACTTATCGAAAAAAATTATTAAATAAATATTTTAATAAATAAATAAATAAAACCATGTGTAAATAAATATATTTAAATTCTTAAATAATATTTTTCTCAGCAATTACAGAATAATTAAAAATAAATTACGTTTAATCATTAATATTTTACTTTTCAAAATTAAAAGTTAAATTTTAAAAAAATCAACAAATAATTTTGAAGGAAGGACTTGAAATTTTGTTTTATAATATTATATTCTTTGGTTGTCAGTCTTCTGTAGCAATATATTTAAAGCACTGGTGAAATCTTCCTTCAATTATTTAGTTTTTAACGTTACAATTAAAATGTTTACTTTTGAATCTAAGATTTTATTTAAAAAATTAAAATAAATATATATAAATTGAAGTAAAATGATATATAATTTAAAATAGTTGCAACTGAAATTTATTAGATAATGCAATTCATTGGAAAATAATATAAAATATGATTTAATTTTAGAATTAAATATAAAGAAAAAATTAATTATAATAAGCTAAAATTATGTAATACGTTATTCTTAAGATAAATATTTTAATGTAACTGATTATGGTAAAACTGATATATTAAATTGTATAATTTATATTTCTTTCAATCATCTTAAATTAAAGGTTATGATTTTACAATTCATTGCTCACAATTTTTTTTTAAAAAGTTATTCCTGAATTATATCTCTGAGATTAGAAACGATAATTGATTTTTAACTATAAACACAATGGACATTCAGATTCGAATTATAAAATGATAACATTAAAATATTCCGAAAAATCAGCTAAGTAATCTATATGACACTTCAAAGTACAAAATTAAAAATAATTTTTAAACATTTCATTTATTATTAAATCTAGTAAATAAAAAATTATATGTCACAATTTCTGATAATTTTATGGCTTCTAAAGTATTATTGCAAAATTTAAAAAAATAATAATTGGTAAATTTTTTATTAAATTTGTATCGAAAAATTTTTATTATTTGCAATAAAAAAGAATACATATAAATGAGAGTGTTGTATATTTCCCGTATATTTATAAAAAACCATGGTTTTCATTCTTCCATTTCGATTAAAAAAATTTTCTAAAAAATCAGAATTTGTTTTTATTCTCCTGCATTAATTTCAGGTGCCCGTCATAGATCCAATTAATTCTACTCTAACATTTATAATTATATATAACTACAATTTTAGCAATGGTTGTTAATATTATTAATAATATAAGCACATTGCTCTTCATTTCTCTCTTTTGAATTTCACATGAATAAAAAGCATAAATTAGAATTCAAGTTCTAAATTAATTTCAATTGACAGCTTCGAAAAAAAAAAATTATTTTTTTATATTGCAGATATGAAATAATAGAATATGTAAATATTAAAATTAATATTGAGAGTTTGCAAGCAAAATATTTTCAGGAAAAGTAGAATAATCGTTATTCCAAATTAGGATCAATATAAATTATATAGTATATATATCAAAATTTATTTTATAGATGTATCAAATCACTATGAATTCTTATTTATGCTTTAAATTTTTAAATATAACTTTGAAATAAAAATTTCAGAATAATCTTCACTAAAAAGTGAAATAAGTAATTGAAGTTGCATTCATTTACAATTAAGTTCCTCGCAAATAATCTCTGCTTAATAAATATAATTTGAGTAATAAATGAGATCCAATTTGCTGATTAATTTTACATTTTAAAAAGCATTTTTAAGTTTCGCTTAAAACATGTGCAAAACCTTGAAACAACATTTTTTTCTTAACAAACTTAAAATGCTAATGTTAAAAACTTTCCAAGATTTAATTACTACCAGAAAAGTGAAGGCATAATTTACATATTTACCTATTTATCTTTTTTCCTGCAATACTGTTAAAGAAGACAATATTACTGATTTTAAATGAGAAGGATCTATTAGAATACAGGCCTTTAGTTTTACATAGCTAATAGGTAAAAGTTAAGATTACCATTTAGCTATTAAAGCAAATATTAAGTGTAATAATAACTTTTTCTTCAATTATAAATCTTGAAGTAATTAGAGAACGGAACAATGATGAATTTTATATTTAAACAGAAATATAATTAAATCAAGTAGCATATGACTAATATCATACTCTTTAGTTAAGTTTTATTTAGCGAAACAGATCGTAATGTTAATAATATATTTCTAACTTAGCATGAAAACTCACAGACATGTAACATGATAAATAAGTGCATCGCAAAGTGAAGATTTCATTTACTAAATAAAATTGAGTAAAACAAATTGAAAGCTTTGAGTTGAAAAAGTTGGAAAATTTATTCCGCACTCTAAAGAGATAACATATTTTTAATTAAAGGTATAAAAAGAATTTTTATTTAAAATATATTTTGAGAGACCGAGTTGAAACCGAATATTTAATATAGCTTTTGAAAGTTATAAGACGGAAGAGTATCCGAAATTAAATTATAATAACATAATGTTTTCTAACTATTTCTTATTAAAGAAGTATATTGCATATTATGGAAGACGTAAGGCCTGTATTAAAAAAAATTTGAACTGAAGGATTTTTAGGCTCGGTTAATCAAACAGAAATTGTTGCGATTTAAGGTCTTTGGTAATTTTAAGTGATGCAAAACTAAATATGAAGTTTGTCACATTTTTATGCCAAACATTTAATGATATTAAATACTAATCGCGTAAAGATCAAATCATTTAAGATGAATGTTTTTTATTTGTACAGATTTTATCTTATTGACTTAAAATACAGATTTCAAAAACTTCTTTTCCAACATAACATTTCAGAGTTGCTCTTTGCTTGGACATTAATAAAAAAAAGGAAAATATGACGAAAATAAATAGAAATAAATCTAAATGTTCTTAAGTATTCTCGTTAAATCAAATGATTTTCATGTTTCAGTTTTAATATCTATTTAATCAAGTTATGGCTATTTTTGAAGAAATGAAAAGTGAAGAAACAAATGTAATTTTGTAATTTCATCATGCTTTCTTAATAATTATAATCATGAAAAATAGGAATTAAAATAACTTTAATGAATATTTTGAGAACAAATGCACATAAAAGGTAAACGTTATGGTGTTAAAAGACAATCCTAACTTAATCATTATTTACTTTTTTTGACAATTTATTTGAAATCTGAATTATTAAAACATAATTTATTTCGTAAAAAATAATATAAAATTTTTTGAGCCTCACTATTCAAGTCAAAATATCTATTACAATTTTCAGAACTGAAATAAATAGAATAGAAAATTCTCATCTAACCTTGAGCTTTAACTAAAAATAGCAGAGAAATGAAAATGAATATATTCTAGTACATGTAAAAAATTCAATGAACTGTTTTTTAGAATTTTACCTTTCTGCGAAAATATCTAACGAAAATATTTTTTCAATGCTTCTAGCGTTGAATCTATAACATTAAAATGAAATGATTGACCGAAATAATGTTTACTGTAAGTATTTGGTAAATGAATTAAAGTACAATAAAGCTTGTCAAAAAGCTTTAAAACTCATTTTTCAAAAAAAAATTAATAATTGAAAAGTTCTTCATATCTATTTATGCTTTTTTATTAAAATTTGCACTGGGTCTTTCAAGAAAACGATTCTTTATATTGCAGACAATGTCCCATATTCGATGATACATGCAATAATTAATTAATTATTTTTTCAGTAAAATAAAGCTTTCTGATATACAAACAGAAAAATTGTAAATCTGAATCGAAGATTTCTTGGGTGTGTGAATAAAAATAAGTTCAAATGAATTTACAAAAGATATTCAAACAAAGGTGCAAAATTATTTGCCTGACCTGAGAACGTCTATGCAGTTAATAATTGCTTCATAATCACGCATTCGATGTTTTTCAATACAGGACATTGGTTTTGGATCTAAATCTGAGACTCCTACATTGACAGCATAATTCACATCATTCAAATCTCTAATATTGCACTCATAGTTAATTAAACTTACGGGCATTTTTTTAAAAGAAATTAAAACTGAACAATCTTTTGCTGTGGTGGCAAGCAAATAAGAATTAATAGGTTTGTAGATATTATGAAATGATCTAAAAAGATCATATACATATGTATAATCCTCTTTATACAAGAGATTTGAATATAACTGATAAATTGCATCTGATCCCAATACATCTAATTTCTGTACTTGTAAAATCCTAGAAAGTATACAGTTTTTGGGTAGAGTTTCAGAATCGCTGTAACACGTTGATGTGGGAAGAAGAGATCGGGCTTCGTCCAGTAAGTATTTCGGTATGTGACTACTACATGATTTGCTGGACATTTCTCTTTCCGTGTTAAAAACAGTAAAGGGCGTTTCGCTGTGTACATTCTGATAATCAGTTTCGCTAAAATCGTTTGTAAGAGCTCCGAGTACAATTTTAGTGAAATTGTCAATTAAAATATCGATGTCATAACAGCCAAACCAGTCTTTTAAAACTACTTCATACTGTTCACGAATCGTATCACCAAAGACAAGAGTTCCATTTTTAAACATTTTTAAATTATTCTGTGGAGATTTTAGCATTGAAACGATTGCACGTTTCATACGGACCACATTGCCAGAAAATAAATCTAAAGGGCAATATTGACTTATCTCTTTTATGATTCCTTGCTTAAATTTAGAATATTGGTTTAGGCAAAATGTACATTTCTGTAAACGCCTATCAGGAAACGGTACCCAGCCTTGTTTTGGTTTAATTTCGACGCAGTAGGTTGGAGCCCAATAAGAAACAAATGAATTAGGTAATAGGCATAAATCTGTAAACAGGGCAGCATATTTGACATACAACCCTTTATCATGGCGATGCAAAGGTCTCAAATTTATGAGTGCGTCATTAAGTTCTGTTAATTCTTGGGGCTGCAACCGGACTATAGTTGGAACCGGCACAAAGCGAGGACCCAAAAGAGGCAACATAATTCTTTTGCAAAAGTCCAGTTCTCTCCAAACTCTATCTTCTTCCGTTTTAGCCTTTTCATTTTTGAGGGACTTTTTTAATCGCAGAATCTTTCGCTCCCTCACCAAAGCTAAAACCAAATTGGCGTTTCCTTCACCTCTGTAGTTCCACTTCTTATTCTTTAATATGAATTTCTTCGCTATCTTCTGATTCTTCATATTGGTGTACATGGTCGTTCCAGTTTTAAAATTTAAAATTCAGATCCAATAATGTGAAATCCATGATATTTGTTTTCTTCTTTGCGATCGCGTTGGCAATAAAAGTGACTGCGATCTTAAAAAAAAAGAGAAAAAACTATAATTATAAATTCATTAATGTTTTCCTCATAAAAAAATTAATATTAATCATTACACGAAACAAATATTACTTTTTAACTTTAAAATGACTAATTTTCTTTTTCAGAAACCAAATGAACAAAAAATAACCAGAAATTTATCAGTTTTGTTTAATCTGATAAAAAATTATTTTACTGATGTTCACTTATCTAAAAGCCACAGCAACATGACACTCACATTAATATGGAGCTAATCATTTCAGACTTCACAGTTCATCCAGTAAAAACTGCTTAAAAAAGGTCTCTCGATTTTTCAAATTCAACTAAGTTCTAATTACAAATAACTATTAAAGGTATTAAAATTTTTGCCTGTTAATAATAAAAATGTTCATTAAGAGAATGGAGTCAATATTAAGAGTTAATAACAAAAATTTGAACTACGCAGTTTAAAAAAAGATCTACATATAATAGAAATGTATTGTCTGAAAAATAACACATTAAATATTTAAATGAAACCGTAAAAAAATTTTCGCTGCGATTCACCACATAATCATTTAAAATAACATTGTTAAAATCAACGCGTGATCTAAGAATTATTCTTAAGCAATCTGATAATGGTAATAAGTTCATTTTATATATGTTTAAAAAAAAAATTAATTAAATTAATAGTATAATATTTTGTGAATTTTATAATTCTTTAAAACTTATAGTTTTTAAGAGACTTAATGTTAGAATTTACTAGATAGTTTTTAAAACCCTTACTTTCAATGTTAAGCATTCTTCAATAATCTGAAAAAGCGATATAGTTATTAATTTCACTTTATTTATGGAATTTGTAAATATCAATCTATATTCCTTCTCCATTCTCTTTCAATAACAAGTTAAATATTTATAGTTAAAAAAAGGAATGAAAAAAATGGAAAATTTTTAACAGTAATTTGGAATATTCAAATCAGAATATTTAAAATAAAGAAAAATATCTCCAAAATCCAATAAATGTTTAAAAATGTTTAAATTCAATTTTAAAAATTTCTTGTTTTAAAATAAAATATGCAATCAGTTATACTCCTGAATTTTTTCATTATAGCTCAATGCTTTATTATTGAAAATAAAATAAATGCATAAATATAAGTAACAAAATTAAATTTTTCCAGTCAGATAATAATTCCTTTATTTAATTATAAATCTCTATTAAAGAGATAACTTTTATGTGTTATCAAAATTTAAAATATAAAATACTTCATGTATCCTACCTGAAACAATAATGATGGTAATTACATTGCACTTTTTTCCAGAACAAGTACGAGCACATAAAAATTTAAAACTAAAATTTAAATAATCACTCCATTAAAAAAAATATTTGTACATTACACAAAATAAGAATGATCCATATGCTATAAATGTCAAGATCATAAAGCTTCTGTTACACACCTAAAAACTGATAACAAAACACTGTGAAATCACAGCACTACCAATTTATATTAATGAAAAATAAAATTTTAATCTGAACTTATACAACTGCCAATAATCACATAATATAAAATCCAAGATGGCAAATTAAGTTACTGACAAAAAATTACAAATTTTTTCATTGGTTTTAAAAATTATACAAGTAAAGCATAGTTTAGAAATTCATATTGCAACAAGCTTTCTATATCACATAGCAGATAAAACATTACATTATAAATAACTATTAGTTTCTGCTTAATTATAAGTTAAGCCAACTTAATTTAAAAAGATACTGAATAATCTTATTTTACTTAACTGAAATGTTTTTTTAAATAATTTAAGATGAAATTGCAGTAATTATAAAATAAAAACACAATTTGCATAGGAATTATAAATTGCTACTTATATCAATTAAAAATTAAATGAATTATATAGATTTTGGAGTTAAGCTTTTTCTGAATATTTGTTTATTAGAAGCAGAGCAGATAATTCAAGAATTTTATAAACAGTGTTAAAAAGCAATTACTGTGATAAAATAATTTTCTATAGAACTTCAGTTTCAATCAAATCAGTAAAAAATTTGTAAGTTTATTTAAGATATAATCAAATTGTTCATAATGCATTTGTTAAGGGAAAATTTTATTGTAAATATTTGTCTTCTACTTAGACCACTTAATGCAATAATGAATTTGAAAACGTACACATAAAAAGATTAATGAAATTTGCAATAATGTCAAGGTAAAAATATTGAAATTATTTTATACTTACACTTTTAAAATTTTTAAAAAAATTCTTTGATTCAGACTTGTGATAATTATTGTAAAAATTTATAAAATTAGTCTTGATGCATGCATATACTTGCATTAACATTCATATGAATTAATAGTCTTTTAAATTTATGACCTTCAAAGATATAAATCTGTCAATAAACCTTATAACATTAAACTTTTTTTAACATCCAATTGGTACATAAATTTGTGAAAACACAAAAACAAAATCGATTACAAATGAAAACTAAAACGGCACCCTAATGATTAAATAAACAAATTTAAATATGGCCAGCAGTGATGGAAATAATAAAGAAATCAACTTGGAAATGATTTCCTGAATACTTACTTAAATATTCTGCAACCAACTGAGAAGAGCCTTTTAATGTTATAATGTTTTTTGTTCGCTGTTCACTTGCCATTTTCGTCAAGTTAGCGGTTAAATTATCGTGGAAAAAGAAACAAATTCATGTAATGCGGCAAACGGATTTCGATTTTGGGCGCCAGGGTGTGCTGTTTTTCTTTATACAACATGCAAGTAGTGGCTCTAGCATTTTAGATTTATCATGGTAATTTTGGCTGGATTTCTTTCATGAAAGGAAATAACTAAAAACAGGAAAACGTAGATAAAGATAATCTTTTTACTGTGAAAAACCATTGAATCATCTCATTTCCCTTTTTGAAAACAAAATTGATCTTTAATTTTTTTATAAAATTCATTTATTTTTGAAATAAATGAAAAATGAAATGAATAAAAGGTACTTCAATTTTTTAATTTTTTATATTGTCAATTAACTTAATACTCTGAATTAAAAAAAATGTGTTTTTCTGAGTTTTAACTTATTGCCATTCTTATGCCACAAATAATTGCAAAAATAATCTGAATGCTGAAAATGAAAGACAAATTTAAGGATGAAAAAGACAGGAAAAAACAAAAGGAAGGAAAACACAAAAAGGCAGAGGAAAAAAGAATATAAAAAAAATTTAGAAAACATTTTTAAAGCTTAAAATAAATTTACAATACAAAATTGTTTATTTCATTATTATTGAACATATAGCAAATTTAGAATAGCTCTTGGATTCCTGTAGGACTAAGGAATCATCAGTGCTCATGACTTTTGACTTCCCATTTTCCAGCTGGTTAGGTGAGTTAAAGTCCATATTTTTGTACATGTTGCTAAAAGTATCTGTAAAAGTTAATTCCGTCAAAAAAATTAGTCACAAAAAACATTTTATTCAATTAGGTTTAGTTTTTTCATTTAAATAAAATGATTTCTGCACTTATAAGTAAAATGTTAATAATTTAAAAATTCAAAATTGATGTTTAGTAATTAATGTATGTTAACTTTATAAAAAACATATACATATAACAATTCATGAAATTATTTATTTACATTTTTCCATAATAATTATTTCTAAATGAAATAATTGATCAAAATTAAAAAAATTTAAAATTTTAATTTCATTTATTCTAATGGCATTTACAACTTCAGAATTTACACAATACAGTATAACTTCCAGAATTATATCCTACAGTTAAAAAATTGAGGTAAAAAATATTTAAGGAGTTTTTTCCAGCATATACTTACAATTTTTTAACCTGAGAATCCTCCTTGAGTTCCATATTGATTGCTTTGTCTTAGGCCAATTTGATTTTGGGAAGCTGAGATGAGTTCTAGAGATTTGGCTATTTCAGCTGGGATTGGTGGAGGTGTTGGAAGATGAACTCCCTCAGCTCTGAATCCTATGCAGAAACAATATTAAATTTACATTTGCATTTCGTTGAGATTTGGATTTTGTGAACAGGCTAATGAGTGTAGTATTACCGTTTTCATCAGCAACATAATTGACAGTAATGATATTGCCATCAGGAGCAGTATAAGAGTAAGATCCCTGAACGGTTTGAGCGATAGAATTTTCGGCATCTCGAGCTCCGCCTAAGTTTCTAATGACGGAATTAGCATTCGCGCTGATTCCATCTCCTGTTTGGTAGCTGTACTGGTAGGAACCGTCGACGGCAATATCATTGGAATATGCAACGATTGGCACGATTTCTTTGTTTGAGAAACTAGGGTTGCTATATTGCTGAGCTTGCTGAGGCCTGTATCCAGCTCTTGGCCCCCCAAATTGCGGTAAAGCCAAGGTGGCACTAAACAGGGCGGATATGGCCAAAATCTGAAATGAAATTTTAATTTAATTTATGTTCAGTTATATGTGTTTTTGTACCAATTATAAAAAAATCATTTTTATTTTTATGTATAAGATAACCTTTCGCATAGTGAAAAGTGAAATCAATTACCGCAAGATAATGCTTTGTTAAACGTACATGGGTTTATATTTTCCTACTTATTGTAGAATAATACAGTTTTACTTATTAAATTTATATTTCTGTTTAAATTATAATCAACAATTTCATTTTACGGAAAAAAAGAACTAAAAATTACTTTAAGATAGTTCACGGTTAGTTTTTGTAATCAAGAATCTATTTAATATTCCATAATTCATTTATCAAGCATCGTATTGTTCATTTTTACCGTTACTTAATTTTGGTTAAAATATACTGAATTCTAATTTTTCCCAAAAATCCCCTAAGGCACCGTGATTTTTCCAAATTAATAACTTAAGAGATAATTAGTAAGGTGTTGGAATTTTTTTGTCCGACAAAAAAATTCAAAAATTGTGGAAGTAATAGAGCAATTGATTTATATCGTAGATATAATAAGAGGTGTAAAAAGCGGTTATTTTTCTGCAGTTTCTTCAACAGTCAACAAATAAGCTGAATCAAAAAAAATTTTTTTTGAAAAATATTAAAGCACTATAAACACAGGCACTTACAATTTTCATTTTTCAATAATGAACACTGAACTCCTCACTCAATCAAAGATGTAATCACAATGTTACAAATATACAGAACACACGTTAGTTTTATAGATGGCCAGCTATAGGATGCAGCAGTTTCCCCCACTAAGAAGTACTCATTTTAAATAAATCATATCTTGTATCTAAAGATTTTTTAAGTGTGATCATCGTCAATAACAGTGATATTTTATTACAAGATTAATTATTTTCATCCAAGAGGCCTTTTCGAATTATAAGCTGGTCACGTTGAATATTTGAAAATCAAGAAAATTCTTGATTTTCAAGCCGAAAAAAATTCCAGTTCTCGAAACTGGACCTACCTTAAGACATTCCGATGAGGAGGAGGATGGCCCTGCCATTCTACCTTGGATTACTCCTTGTTTTTGGTTTTATAATTAGTATAATGGATCTTCATTTGCTTTTTCCTTAATAGATAAAAATTTTATTACATTTATACCCTTATTGATTTCTTTTTATAATTATTCCTACCATGTCGCATGCAGACTTTTTCCTTTTTCGCTTTGAGTTTAAAATTGCCAATAAATTTTCATTTTCTTTTTTGAAAATAATGAAATAAAATTTCATTATTTTTCAAAATTCCTATTGATATTAATAATCTACATAAATATTATATATGAATTATGCAACATATATCCTCCTAGCTGCCCAATTATATACATGACCTGAACTTTACGAACATAATATAGATAAATATTCAGATGAAGACTGCATCCTACTTTTTTTTAAATGAACGTTAGATGTAAATGTAGGCAGATCCATGAGCATCTTTTGTTTGAACTCTGAGAAATGAACTTGCTGCGAAGATAAAAAATAACTTAAAATTTTTCATCTAATAACTATCGTCAGGCTGATTTCTAATTAAAAAAAATTTAAATTTATGAATTTGATACTCAGAATAAAATATACAGTTATATCTTGATATAGATACTTTATTGTTCACTATTCTATATGTTCTGCATTATATATTTTTAACTATCACCTTCTCCATCACAAATAGCCTATTTTAATTCCTGACCTTTATTATGTGAACTCTTAACATACGATGTACCTAAGGGTATTTTTCGTTGTTGGTCATAATAACATACTGCAACATAATACATTATTTTGTTTTTTTACTAAAAGCAAACTTAATTGTTGCTTTATTATGTAATGATACTTTAATATTGTAATAGTTCAGAAAATCAAACAAAATTTTTTTATTCTCGGTCCGTCTTTAGGACGGATCTAAGAATTCTGTTCATTTTTGATTATATTAGATTTCAAAAAGTATTCTATTACTTAATAATGTTCAGATAATTTGTGTATTTAAAACTCGAAAGTTCTAAAGCAATTCCCTCGAGGACATTTTCGTAATCCTCGCCAATAAACAAATTTTTTTTTTACACCTTTGATATAATTTTTGGTTTATTCTCTTCTTCACTTTATTTATATATTATAGAAAACATTCTTTTTTTAATTATATTTACATATATGTTTCCAATATTACAAAAAAAAACTTTAAATATTTATAGATTTTGACTTCGTTTGTCTTATAAAAGAAATGTTAAATTTAAAAAATTAAAAATTTAACAATTGAAAAATTAAGAATGCCATCCGACAAATTTATATAAACATAATTAATATAACAACAACTAACAAAACAAACATAATTAATAAAAATAGCAAATATAATAAAACATAATGAATGCTATTTATTTTTTATCTGAGGAAGCAAATTATATTATTTTTATTTTTGATATTATCAAATCAAAAAATATTAATTTTTACATCGATAATTTCTCCGGCACTTTTTATGCATTACATTTAACTTTTATACATTTATCAAGCTCTTTAAATGTTACAGTGCCAAAAGATATTCCGTGAACGTTTGCTTCAATTTTCATTTTATTTTTTTCCGGATAGATTATTTTTTAAATAGCATTCTGTAATTTTATCGGTATTAATCTGTTAATTGATAATAATTTTAATTCTAGAAATTTAATCCATTCATATTTACTACGATATGTCATAAAATACTTCACAGGCAGTCCATATTCCGATACTCCCTCAACAGAACTTTTCTTAGAAAATCTTGTTAAGAAGTGAAAATTATCTATACAAAGATAATTTTTTTAAATTCTCATTTTATATTTTACAATGGACCAATTATATAAGGTACGAATGGGTCTCAAAAAATGAATTTTATGGGTTCTTCGCCCTTTGAATAATAACTTTGATTACATTTTACAGGAAATATCTCTGGAAGCAATCCATATCATACATGTATTTTATCATACATGTGAACATTTTTATGGCTCTAAAATACGCAAAGTTCGTTGAGGAATTTTAGGAGTTATTCTTGAAATATAAGCGAATATCACTCTTAATCTTGAAACAAACGATATTCCAAATAATAACCTTTTTTAAATATCTATATGTATAAAATGTGAAATCACTAAAAAGCAATAAGAAAATTTTTTTCAAAAATTAAGATACACATTTTCTTTATGACGGAAGTGAAAGAAACAGGAAAAAGACAAATATTAAAAAGATGCAAATTATTTTATTCCAATAAAATTAAATTTATAATAAAATACTTAATTCTTGACCAGCAATGCCTACGAATCTTTGTTCTTTGTATGAATTAAATAATTCTTTGAATAATGGAAAAAAATATATGCTTTATAAATTATAAAGAACCTTGTTTTGAAATAAAAAATTATCGACTAAAAAATTTTATCATACAGACAAGGAAATTATTTTAAAATTCATTCTCAATTTAAATCGATTGTAAAAATATTTTTTCTTGTATCCTACTACAGTCAGTTAACAGAATTCTTATCTGAACGTTAGTTACATTGTTTCTTCAAGTTATTTCTATAATAATTACAAAATTCATAAAGGAAAGACTAGCATCTGCATTATTAAAACTCGAGTTGTGTAACGGACTGAATGTCTTAATCTTAATGTCATAACCTAACCGACATGTAGATGAATAAGTATCAGACATTGAACTCATAATTCTTAATACATTTTCCATTTTTCTCACATTTTATATCACTGAAATTGCACAGGTTGGCAGAATAGTGCGTTGTTTTTAGAAAACAAAAAAGAACTAGTTTCACTTGATAATCTAAAGGAGATCATTATCTCTTAAAAGAAGCTTAAATTCTTTGCACTAGTCTGCCACATTAGAAAGAAGAGTAGATAGTATAATGTTATTACATTCAATTTCGGCTTGAAAGATATTTCTACTTTAAGTAAGGATGCATTACAAACTTTACATTTTTCAAAGGATTTTTTTGTTGCTTTGAATTGGCGATTAGAATAAAGGCTTAAGAATTGAATATATCACATAAAGATTAGAATGATATCCAATGTATTTAAAAGTTTTTTAGGTCTTTGTGAGAGGTCTTGTGAGAGTTTGGGGCATAATTTGTGATTTTTATAAATGTTTCCGATAGAATTTGTAAAATTACTCAGTTGTTTATATCATTTAGTTTTTACATTGTCATTGTTAATTTTACATTTTCTTTTCGTGTTCCAAATTTGTACTTTTTAATTTTTTTCATATCACAATTTATGAATATACAAATGTTAGCCTACAAAATGAACGGGAATCAATTTCTTTGATAAATAAAATAAAGTTTTTAAAACCGTTTAATATTAATCGATGATATCAACCTCAGTTACCGTTTCCATGTCCATGTAAATGAAACAGGTAAATTTTTAATAATTTTTGGATCCTTTTCCCTATTCAGAATTTCAAAATAAATTTTGATTTCCCATAAGCAGAATGAGTTTTTAAAATTTAAAAAGAGTATCGTATGACTTGAGGCAGTTATTCTCAAGTCACCTCGAAATCTCCTCGATCATTATTGTTCTTTAAAAATAAATTGATTTGTTTGTATTATAAATATTCAAGTGAATCTATTTGACAGTCTTATATCCTCCTTTAACGCTTCGCAATTTTCGATAGGCCAAGGTTTGAATTCAACGTAACAGTTTCTTCTTTATCCTTATAAGCGTTTTATTCATTCTTGATGCAATGATCTTACAATTATGCAATTGATTCTTTCCATTACGGAAATAACATAAAAAAACCATATCATCTATTGTCTTACTTGAACCTTGTCCATTCATTCCGTGAGGATGCGTCAAAAATGTAATGGTTCAAATAACACTATGTAGGCTTACAATTGCCTTTCTAAAAACTGATTCATATAATTCATAATTTGCCGCGAAATGTAGTTGATTGAGTAATTAAAAATAATATTTTTCATTAAGATCGACCATGGTTCTGAATGTTAAATTAGTTGATCTGATCCACCTTAAATTCAGTTACTTAATTAATGTAGTATTTACTCACTTTTAAAAACTCTTGACATTTTCTTCCATCGAATTTCTTTTGTATAATTGTTGTAAGCATTCAATTGAATATTTGGAATTTTGAATCAGATGCAAGTTTCAAATCATTTGAAATTTGACTTAATGAAATTTTTTTTTCGATAGTAAACGCCAAAAATTTATTTTTTTCGACAAAGATCAGAATTAATTATTAATCTTACGAAGTAAACTTTATTAATACTCATAAAAATAAAAATAAATCATACAAATATTTCTCATAAATCATTTATTTAATACGACAGCCGCTTCTCGCCTGTCTTCATTATAATTCATCTCGGATAAAGGTATATTATACTACTGAAACTAATTTTAATATCTTTAGATTTCACCTTGCTCAAACTGCTTTTTTGAAGAGCTACCAAATGTTACTCATCTGAATTCTCACATTAAAAATATAAAATGACGAAATTTAAATATAAATATATACACATTGAGAATGACGCCGGATTTGATGAAAATTTTCCCGACAATATTTTTTTAAAATTTTTCGAGGGAAATTCTCAATATTCTTTTTTATCTTGGAATAATTATATTTTAGCTATTATAATATTTATTTTTTCCGTCCGCTCATGTCTCGAAATAGTCATTTTTCCACAAAATTAAATCGTATCATAATATTAACACAATTTCATCAAAATTACTGGTTTACTTCTGTGAAATTGCAAATTACAATGGTACAAAACAAGCTTGATATCTTACGATTAATCAACTGAAAGAAAAATATTTTTCAATTATTTAGAAATCTCTTAACCGGAAAAAAAAACCTGTGTACGGCTCATAATGTTATTTTAAAAAAATATTTCGCAATTATTTTCACATAATAATATAAAAATGGACATTGAAGTAGCTTTAAAAAAAGGAAATTGCTTAAAATAAAACTCACGCTTGTACTTAAAATAATTTTATTCTCATAAATTCAGTTCGTCAAAATGGAAATTAAGTTAAAATATTTTTTGCACTTATTTAAATCATTCGAAAATTAATTGAATGTAACAAACATTCTACACAGTCTATTAACAGAAAATAAAATATTACTCCAAACAAGTAGCCGGCTGGTTTTCATTAAAGTTTCAAACAGTTTTGAATAATGTCTGGCGATTCTGAATTATGAGTCAGGATAAATGGATTATCGTAAGTAAATAAAATTTCGCAATACATTGAAATACACCAACCATCAAAGAAATGAAAAGTTATTCCGCAATAGATGACTTTTTTTATTATAATTTAAATCTCATTCTGTGTAATGAAAACCTTCACAACAATTCTTTAGATTAAAAAAAAAACTGTCTTAATTTTTGATAGGACAGCAGACCCAGAAATGATTAAAATTCTTTCTATGATATTGTGATACATTAAAAATCCTTTTCTTAAAACGGATTGAACAAGTTGTTTCGTTCTATCGAAACTTGTGTAAAGGAAATTATAAATTAAAATTAAGTCTGTGATTAATTTGTTTTTTTTTTTTACAATATGAGATTGAATCGATTGTATTGGAACGTTGACATGTTGTCGATTTATAAAGTTTCTTAGTCAAAAACCTGGCATTAACCCATTTGTGGAAATATGATTGTATTTGAATTTCACCACTGGATAGTCATGCGTACTTTATTTTGGATTCAATTCTAATTGTGAATAATAATCCAGATTCCACCTCACTGACCGTGACATTTCATCTCATTGATTTTTTCCGAATCCTCTTTCGAGTAGCATTTATTTCCATTCTGACACCAACTTTTAACCTTATATGTTCTAAGAAGGTTTTCAATGCTGTTCTTTTAATGAAGGCTTGTCAAGAAAATCTGGGTCTGCAGGTTGTCTTATCCATCATATGGACAAAGAGAAGTTAAAAGAAAGGTATTATTCACTGCTAATTAGACCGAATTCCTATAGCAGACGTTGCCCTTAATTGGTAACCGACGTTTGGAATGAATATTTTTTTATTAAAAATTAATTAAGCCATTTATTGCTTATCGACATGTGGAATTCCATATTATAATAGTTTATTACATTTCCAAATCTGGTTTTTATTGATGATGGAAGAGCCAGTTTCTTTTAGTCGAGAGTCATTTCAATTTGCACTTCCCACACTTCCCATCAATTAAAATTGTAGTTTGACGTGACAGGAAACTTGCCAAAGTTTGATTTCTATTTCGACTAAATTAATGTTGTCAAAATTTTTTAATTTTACACTGCTGCGAAACTTGCGCAATAAATATCCGGGTGGTGGAATCGAAGTCGGACGAGCTGGAAAAATGCCTTCGGCTCCAAAAATTCAAGTGAAAAAACCTGGAAGAATGCTCCAAGTTTTGGTCTTAAGAAGGCCTCTGGAAATGCATTTTATCAGTTAGCGGGAGAGAACTGAAAAAACAGGACATGCAGTTTAATAGTCAAAAGTACAGAGAATTTGAGGATCGTGGTTAGGTGCAATGGACATGATGTTGTAGCCATGCCGAGCACCAAACAGAACAGAGCTTTGGTCCATTGGCTTAATTCCGTGATTGTGTTAGACAAAAAAGTGACACAAGAGGTAAAACCTAAATACCTTTACATGTTAAATCAGTCACGTTAGTAGCCAGGTTTATTTTAAAAGCTCTACTAGACACTGTAAGGTTTCTGTACGATTTACTTACGGCAAAGGAAGTTTTAAAATTATCCTGCAGTAATTATCGTAGTTTTGCAAGACTGTAATTTTCTTCAAATTAAAAATTAAAATTGATTCTTCTCTCTTTCATTTCATGTGGATTACCTTAATTTTTTTTTATTTTCAATATTGAGATTGTGTTAGTCTTGCAATGAGAATGTTCCGTGTGACCGTGCAAAGCAAGCTCTTTACTCAAGTCAATTTTTTATGACAATTATTCAAAAAGTAATAATTCTACTTTTGTAAATGAATGAAAAACCTGAAATAGGGTCAATTTATGTAACATAAAATTGTGATTAATTAAATAACAAGATATAACTTTTTTATTAACGGATAAGAGCTCGACACAAGACGCGTAATATCGACAGAAATGAATTGCTTTTACTTTAAATTGTGTTCAAATATTTATTTGAAACATAATTTTTAATTGATATTTCTAACGCAGCATTTACTTTCAGGTTTTCATTGTTTAACCTTAATTTTTTATACTTTATCATTCCATGCATTCCCATAAAAATTTTCTTTTTCTTAATTTCTCATAAAGGTATTGAATTGAGTTTTATGGGAAAAAAACTTATATAAGATATTAAAAAAATATAGTTAAGAATTGTTGTTCATTCGGGCATCCAGCTAAATTTAAAAAAATGTAAATTTATGCAAAGACTTACATTTCATCAAGATGACAAATTTTTTAAAACCCATAGCACTAAATGAAGGTTTCACGTATTTACCGCCGTAAAATAATTGCGCATTGCTTGTCTGGTTTAATTTTTACGTTCAAAAACTTCCATAATTTTCATGTAAATTTGACATTTGTCACTGAGACAAAAATTCGTCAAAAGAAGAAAATCGCGGAATGCAAATTCACTGTATATTTCTAATAGGTGGGATGTGTTGAATGTCATCTTTACGAGCACCTTTTACGGTTTCTTCGTGTTCGGTGTCCGTCCCTGATATTTCGAATGAGACAGGCACCGTTGTTTGAAGTGGGAACTTCAGAGCTGATTCCAGAACAAAGTGAAGGCAAAATCTGAATTTCATCGATTCTTCATACTGGGAGATAGTGATGCCAGAGCTCGTTTGAAAAGGTGTTATTATATTGATGTGACATTAACCTAAATGACAATAACCTATAATTTAACTCGCAAAGAAAAGCAGAAGACATTTTAAATCCTTCAGCCACCTCAGACTTGTCTATGGGAACGTGGGTGCGGAATTTGATGTTGTAAGAAATGCAGAAGATCGAACCCAGGTGACCATGAACCGCGCCAAAATGGTTTTACCATATTAAGATATTATATTTATGTTGATTTTACCTTTAGTTTTTATGCACGTTTACCCGATGGGCGGGCAGAAACCTAAAAATTTAAAAGCTTTGGTATCACTGAAAATAATCCAATTCAAAAGATCATAATTCATATGGATTTCTTAGTATGCATTATAATTTTTGCATCATCTTAATACATATGCATTATATTCGCTGTTAATGGATTCAATACATGTGCTACAATATTAATGGATGTGATAAAAAAAAAACAAGATACTTTTCGATACAACATTGCTGGCCGAATGCCACCAACGACAAATATAATGTATTATTATTATCAACCTGAAAATATTTTCTATCAGAAGATATCGACCTTGTAGTATTTCATGCTTTACAACATATATATTTTCCACATCACAAAACTGGTTTATTTGTACCCTCATCATCTGAAATTTGTCTTCATAAAAAAAAAAAAATCTTCATTTTCTAAATTTTTACTTTATTATAAAATTTGACATTTTAAAAAATGAGTATGTTCATGATTTTCACAAACCCGACGATAAAGCTCAATGTTTTAGATTCAAAATTTTTTTGATTGTAAATCGGACAATTGGTATAGCTTGGGAATTAAACAGGGTACAAGAACATAAAGATCGAACCTGATATGATTGTTGACCGAATTCAGTGCCACGATGCATTCCTTCAATATTTAATTGTAAAATATAAGAAAATAAAGCCCGTGTACAGATTACAATAAGGATGAATAAAATTATGGAATTGTTATCTTGAGTGTTAAAAGGAAAGTCAAAAAATTTTACTCTTTGAACATGGCAATCGTTACATTAAAAAAATTTCATAATTGTAATATTAAAAATTATATCATTGTTAGCGATTTATGTAGTTCGATAATATATACGAAATAATTTTACCATAATAATTTTTTTTAATATTTCAACAAATGTTATATTTATCTCAATCAAGGCTCAACACAAATATTATATGATGTAAATGAAAATAAATACCATATTAATTATGTTGATCAAATACGATGTAAAATATATGTGTACAATAAATTATTTTTCAGAATCCCAATATAATTTTTAATATTATCAAAAGCTTAATTTTAAAAGTGATAGTCTCATAATTTCTTAGCGCGTATCTCCAAATTATTTATTATCTGGGTTAACTGAGTCAACTATAAATTAAATAGTATTTGCTAAAAAAAAATTTTAATGAACGTATAAAGGAAGGTTTGTTCTGGTAAATAATATTAATATAGAATTTAAAACGGTAAAAAAATAATTCAAAAATCTTTTTTACAATGTTGTTTATATATATATTTTCGATATCGGAAGTGAATATCGATATTTCGGAATTTGCTTTTTAAGAATTTTCGCTTATTAAAGTCGGTTTTTAAATATATGGCATGAAATTCAAATTTCTATGGTCAACTAATGGAGTTATTTATATATATATATATATATATACATATTTATGGAATTTTATATATTTATGTAAACTGTCCAACTGAGGTTATAAAACGTAAATCAATCATTTACTTAAAAATTATGCTCTCCTTACGGCCTGATTTTTTGCCAACTTAGCGATTGCATGTAGATTCTGTAGGTAGCTGGCTATGGGTTGGGGAATAAGGCTCCCCTGAGGTTGGAAACCGTTTTCGTCGGCCACATATTGCATATTGACTACTTCTCCATTGGTATCTATGTAACTGTAGGATCCTTCCACAATTTTGATTTTGCCGTCCTCACTGTCTGGTGAATCCCTGAAGTAACCTTGTTCGTACCTTTTGCTTCCATCTTCACTTTCATATCTAAATAAGAACGAACTATGAATTGTTTTACGTTTCATTTTTTCTGTTATAACATAAACATGTGTTAGTACTTACCCAAATTTATAACTACCGTCGGTATTATATTCATTAGCAAAGGATGATATGTGAACTATTGGTTTTTCTGCCTTAAATGCTAAGTCCGATTCCTTCACTAGTTTCCTTGCATTTGCCATTACGAGAATGGCCGAAAAAACAATCTGTAGGAATATTTTTCTTTATTAAAGCCGGGTTTAAAGTATATGTCAAGACCACTTTTCAATAAATACTTTTCAATGCCTTAAACACGACTTATTCGAAATGATTCTGTTAAATTCAAATATAAAAGAAGTTTGAAACTGAATAGAACATAATGAAGTGTATATCTCTTAGTTCATGAGATAAATTCTAATGATTTATCCTTTTTCTGCAAATATCATAAAGAGGTAAATTTTAATATTGTATAAAGTTTTAATAATTTGCAAATATTTTCAGCAGATTCACTTATTTATAATCAAGATTATGAACTTTTCGTAACACTCAATCACTTTAGTTTCCGTTTAAAGACTTTCGTATACAATTTTTATTATAAAAACACAATTAAGCTTAATGATTAATGAAAATGCAAAAATTATACTTACGAGGCTCAGTTTTTTTAGTCCCATAATAATAAATTTTGTACCTTTTTTGGCGAAAATATCGTACGATGTGACAAATAAAGAAATATTAGCATCCTTTATATAAACATTCGTATCAATAAGTTGTCTTTTTAGATAAATAGTGAGATATTCCATGTCGGTATAAATGTTGTGGAAGGCCCTGCCAATTAGACATCTTGTAGAAAATTATTTACTAAAAGAACATCAGATACATTAAAAATTGATTAATGAATTTCGAGGATTCTTCAAAAATTATTTCGCACATTTTCAGGGATTTTCAAATTACATTAGTTGAAAATATTTCATTGTTTATTAAGATTTGCATTTTCAGTTCTGCATCCATTCGCAAGCGATTCTTGAACATTTCGTTATAAAAAAATTCTTGTATGGTAAAAAGGATTATTGATGCCATTTTCAGTGATAATGATTTTGTAATGGAAAACACAAAAACAACACAGATTTCGTGAATGAAGAAAACTGAAAACCTTTTGTTAGGTTTTCACCTAACAAAATATAACATTAGTGTATCTCATTTGCTTAATGCGAGCTCGGCGGCGATTCCACCATTTGTTTTAATCATCTATCAATTATGTTTCGTTCGCCAAAGCAACTGTAGACATGAAAATCGACCCTCTAAATATCTGAACCTTTAACCTTTTCTAACAGGTAAAATTATTTACCCATGCCTCGAGAGCATTTAACGGTTTTACTGCCCCAAAGGCTTTTCATAATCTATGGAATGTAGTCGGAGCATCTCATACCTCCAAATATAAAATTCTTTGTTACGTCTCAGTCTATATTCTTATATTTTTCCTCATTCATTATATTGAGTTACAGTGTATTATGCTGCAGAGAAAAAAATTGGAGACATCATATATACCAGTAGTTTAAATATAAAACGATTAAGTGAAATATTTTATTGGTAGAAAAAATAGCGTTAAAATCTGCAGTATTGTGTTATTTAAAAGATTATACAGTTATACTATTTATATGATAATATTATCCAGTATAAAATAAAATTAGTAATTAAATTTTAACATGAACTTTTAATTCAGTTACAAAATTCTATGAAAATATTTTGCATCTAATTTCTTCCGCGGAAAATTGATCAATTAATTTCCATATTTCTTTTATTTGACTTATTTTGGAATACTTTAATCATACGTTACATCTTCATTTAAACAACATTAAAAATAAATGTCAATAATATTATCTAACAAGGGCATCCAGTTTTTAATGTCTTACAACGAGAATATCATCATACGAGGCTGCAAAAAAGAATCATCTTTCATATAAAACTTCATCGACAAAAAACTTCTTTAACATACATAATTATTTGACAAATTTTAAAATAATTTTTCCGTATGTGCTTTTAAGTTTTATGCTCGTTATCAACTCGACAACATATCAAGTAAACCTGATCTTGTGTATATATATATATACATCACGTTATGCTTCAATGCGATGTATGCTAAGTGACTCATTATCAGTATACCAGACAATGTGGAGACTTGTCTCCACATTGTTGGAAAATAACCATTTAGACAAAGTCGGCTGCCATTTCGATAACTTTTATCTTAATATATCATTATAGGCATAAAATTTGTAATTTTCTCAGTCTAATTGATGTTAAATGATATCTTTTAGAAATGGCAGTCCGCCTTATATTGAAATGTTGAAAAGTAGGAATGCAATGCTATTATGATAATTTTTATTTTTACTTTTTCTCACTTAATAGATTTAATAGTTGTTAGGGTCGCATTATAAGAATGTATAATGTCTTTTTAGAAATTTTGAAATCTTCTATCTAAATGATAAAAATGTAGTCACAACTCTTATTACTGGAAAATTTTTAATCCCGGAATATATTTTTTTTATCATTATTATTTCATATTAATATTACAATGCAGCAGTATATAAGCCCATGCATTCTAAAGGCAGATTATTGCTTCCAATCAATTCATTTTTTACATTATAATTATTATATAATATAGTTTTCTTTAAAAGTTGTGCTCATCCTTTTTCGGATATTTCTAGTCCTCACAAGATAAAAAACTTTCTTGATTGTATAATTGAAATTTCGATCATAATGAATAATATTTAATAATGTATGATGTAATCAATTGATGGTTTTACAAAATTTTTACCGGACTGAATCACATGAGAAATTTAAGGGATATTGATTCAAATTATGAAACAAATATTATGTATTTAATGAAACGGCATGCGACTTAATTTACAGGAATGTTTTTACAGTACTGCAAAAAGAAAAAATTAACTTGACTCCATGTCAATCTCGAACTGATCATTGTTCTTGTCTCCTCGTGAAACACGTCTTAAGCCGTACGGTTTACTGATTTAGTTTGTTGATGTAACTTAAAACTCCACCCTAGGGGTGTTTGGTTGTTGTAATAATACTTTCCAAGAAGTTAGAGGTTAATGTGGGACTAATACAAAAGATGAAAGCCGATTGAATGGCAACCACCTACCGGAATCGTGTTCATCTTGATTCGACGCCCTTCAGACAATGTCTCAATCAATTTACAAAATGCCTTTAACATTAAAATTAATGGGAAAAAGTATTTTCTACATAAATTTTAGCTCCGGAGACTCCAAAGACGCTCGCAGTCAGATTAAAAATTCACCTAATAAAATCGTCTTTCTGGAATTTTAATATTTTTTATATCAAAAATGTTCCTCCTATCAGGGAGTACTTAAACGGAAGGCAGTGAATTTTGTAAAAGTGGATAATTTTAAGCATTAACATGTGCACAAGGCACGCGAATTATCATAAAAAAGAATTAATAATAGAAAGATGTTTTAAATAATGAGCATTTTTTTCGGGCACTCCCGTTTAAGGTAAGGAAGGCGGTGATGCGTAGCAAAAATTTTCACTTTATATGTTAATTTGCTATTCGATATGACGAGAAAGCATCCTCTCCCAATAGGTTAGCGAACTATTTCCAAACATTGCCCCCTTTTACAGCAAATGTCAATCCTCTGATTGAATATTTTAAAGCAGAGGGATATTCTCTATTCATAAGATGGTTCTTGAAACTATTCCACTTTACATAAGGTTGTCAAGGTGCTGCAACAACTTCCCCTCTTCATCATTTCACAAACTCTATGGAAAATTTTATTATCCTTAAGGGAACAGTTTATATTGTAAATGGAAGTCAGGAATATGGTATTTTGCAAGAAATACCTGCAAACACGGATTTCGTAGCCTTCAAAAGGTAAGAAAAGTATTGTATTCCGAAACTTGTTGCTACTTTAAAAATGTTTATTTACTTAACATTACGAATACATAGCATGGTCTTTGTGGGCAATTTCATTTAATTTTATTACTATCTTAAAAACCTACATGCCCTTACTGACAGGCAAAAACTTTATCACCGTATGCCGTTATTGTATTTTGACCATCGTATGATTATGCTTCGTGCAAATTACGGTCCAAAGGAAAATGTCCTTATGAATATTCCCCAATTAAGGGCGAGTTTTTAATTTTTGTTATCTTAATGTTTATTGGTTTTTTACTTCATTGTTCTTTTAAAATAAAGTTTCCCGTCTACAAATTATAACGAAGTTTTGTACAAAGAATGACATATTACAGATTTTTGGTGCTCTTCCCATTTTAACTGAAATTTCCGTCCGAGGAAAGGCATTCTCAAGAGCGAAAATTAACACGGATGGAATATGCAGGAAAAATTATTTTTCTTAATAGTTAACACATGAGACATACGCAAGAAAATTTTTGAGCACGACTAAGAATTTCATCGGACATATTTATGTACAGCATAAGTGATTAAGGACTGATCTTTTCGGATGTAAGTTCCATGCTCACCATTAAATTCACCTTTTTTTACGACTATAGGATTAATTGCTTATGATAACCAAATCTCGCCGATTTGTACTGTGCGTTTTAATATAAATCTGAATTATATAAAAATATTTTGCTTCCTCTTCACCGGATTCTAAATTTCTCACCAGTACTTTATTTCCTGATGTTTTTTAATCGGCAGGTTTGTTAAGGGCAATTGTACATACACTTTATATTTCTTTTTCCCTTTATATACAAGTTCTGCCATTATCTTCGTTAAAAATTTTAATGTTAAAATTTCACACCTAAACTATATAAAATACTATTTCTTTTTCTTTGTAAAATTTTTCAGCTGCTAACACCATCTACAGTTTCGTATATCTATAAAATCTTCATATCGCTGACTTTTTGTCGTACTTCCATAGTTAAATTTAAAATATTTCAAAGACACAAATATAATTTAACACGATTTTCACTTTTAAATCTGAAGAAATTCCAGTCGTGACTTTAATCTAAAATGTCCACTTAAAATTTCGCATTAAATCCGAATATATTTTTCATTAATTTATCTAATTTTGTGGAACATTTGAGCGAAACTGGGTATATTTTTTTTAAAGAAACAAAATAAATTTTAAAAAAACTTGCAACCAAATAATAAATGCAGTCTGATTTAATTTCGTAAATTATATTTAGTCCAAATAATAAAAACATCATACACCCAAATTAATGTTTGTCGTTTGCCCTGAAACTTGTACTGATCAAAATTTCCGATGTTCTCATATATATAAAGACCAAAATGTGTTCATTCAATCAACACGCACAAAAATATTTACAGCAAAAATTGCATCCCTTCGGACAATTAATCCCTTTCACTTGTTTGATGGTTTCCTATAAAACCAGTTTAATGGAATTGCTTATTGAGTGTTAAAAAAACTAGTCCCTTATATGGATACGCTGCTGTTATGTATTTAATTTAAAAAAAAAATAACTGCATTAATTTTCCTCTTTCTTTTATTTTATTAATGAAATCTGAATTATTTTTTTCGCTATCTTTTTGTTTTCTTAGTTGATATTTTCTTTATAAACTAATTTTTACGTCAAAAATCAAAAGTAATTCAACATCCCATATTCATGTGAATAAGTTTTCTATATCCGTGCCAAATGCCATTTTACTAAAACTACCGTAAATAATAAATCTAACTTTATGTTTCAACTGAGACTGAGCCCACGTTTAGCCGTGACTTCCCTTAATAATTAGGATATAAAATTAAAATTACATAATTTGCAATTTGTACTTTCAAAAGATGCCAACCAACCTACGAAATAATTTATCCAAGGAAAATTGATTATATAATGTAAAAATATTAAAAATTTGAACCATAAAGAATCGAATTTTGGATAAAAAATAATTCACGTCAATATTAACTTTAAGACGCGTTTGTTTCTTATATTGGACTATTGAAAGATGCAAAGATTTAGTTAAATTTACATTATACATAACCTGAACTTCTTATTTAATATTTGATACAAGTGAATTCATGCTATTTTTTTGCACGGTTAGGTGATTTGTGGCAGAAAAATTTGAAAAGATTGCCAGTGTATATCTTAGGAACACGATCAGTCAACGCAAAGAATGCAGCGGAATATTTAATAATAAATATATATTTTTACATTGCAGTAGTGACTCGATAGGTGTTGTAAGTGGAACGAAAGGCGTCGCAGATGTTAATTTAAGCAATAAAAATAGGAAATATCACAAAAATTTTCTTATATTCGGTTGCCCAATGCAAAATAAATAAATTTTTAAGCATTTTAAGTAGCTGACAGCGAACAACCAACTTCTAAAGCAGATCTCCTTATGAAGTGGAATGTCGTGTGCTGGAACGCCAGGTCTCCAGTCATTTATTTCAAGTGTTGAGCTCGTGTTTTAATCGTAGGTTAAGGTTCAACTTCATCTTTTTTTTTTTTCTTTTTAATATTAAGGTGAACGTATACGAAAAGAAGCCTCGGTTTCCCAAATACTGATTTGGCCAGCCTTGATCGCTACCTGGGATGGGTTTTGAGACATTAACGAAATGATCGGATTGTCCTTGTGGATACCATTAAAGTGATTCATCGACCGTACTTCTTGATGCCTTTCTCGAACCGCCAACACTGGAAATTTCAGTTCGAGGCTTTGGAGATTTTTACCCGTTGACCCTTTTTCATTCCGGCCTGCTGCAGCAGCAATAACTGAAAAGTCTGTAAATTCGTTTGACTTCATTACTTTCGTTCGAAGTTTTCATTTATTTCAGCAATATGTGAAACGGTGCATGTCCGGAGTGATAAGAAGTCCGTCTCAAGTATGTTTTACTTTCAAACTTTTCTATTCATCATCCCTTATTTTCAAATAAATTTCCCACATAACAAAAAAAATTTTTTTTTACAATTCGTAAAATGTATTTAATGACTGAGGAAATGTTAATTTTTTTTTTTTTTTATTACGAAAGAAAGCTGAAGTATCTACATTTCACAAGTTTTCACAAGTTTGAAGTTCAAATTCACAACGTATAAGTTTTCATTATTTACTTCCTTAAAATTTTAGAGAAATAAAATCTGTTAAAACTGATAAACGTAGTAAATTTAATTTTGGAGACGCGGGACATTATTAATACTGTTTAGTCCGAAGAATAAAAAACATTTATTCTTTTGTATTTCAATTATTGTGGATCAACTTTCTTTCGTGATTAAAAAAAAATTAATATTTTCTCAGTGATTAAATATATGTTATGAATTATAAAAAAAATTTGTTGTTGTTATGTGGGAGATTTGTTTAAAAATAAAGGATGATGAGTAGAAAAATTTGAAAGTAAAACGTACTCGATACAGACCTGTTACCCCTGTGCATACCCCGGATATGCACTGTTTCTCATATTTATTATAGCATTATATATATAATCTGATATCAAAATTAAATTTCAGTTAAGATATCTGATTGCCTTCATTGTATAAGTCAGTAAAATTTTTTAATTCTTAAACAATTAAATTAGCAAATTAATGTTACACATTTTTAAAAATTCCATTTCCCTCATTTTGAATTTCAAAATATTTCGCACCAATATTTACCAAACATAAAAAAAAAACAAATAAGAATTTACCTAAAAATATTCGTATTCGTTTTCATTTGTTTTTAAATTATAAATATATGAAATTAATAAACTAACTTCAAATTTATATATTTATATATTTTCATATGTAAATTTGACGGGCTATTCTAGATAAAAAGTTAGCGTATGTTTTAAATAATGGGAAAAAAATGGCTTTCAATTTTCTTATTTATATTTAAGAACGTTTCATCTTCATGTATGAAAAGATTTAGATATATTTAATTTATCTCTTTCATATCTAGTATCAATTTTACATAATACCAAAAATATTCTTTTATATTCCAATATTCAGGCATATTATTTTTGTAACAGGAGACTTATAAATGTTTCATTAAACTCTCATGAAATCAGTCTTATATTAATATATTTTTTCCTTCTCAAATTTTGTTTCGAAATTTTTACCAAGGATTCATCTTCGATTTGCATTAAATTGTATTTCTAAATATTATGCTTCCCATTAAATTCAATCATAAAAACTCAGTAACTTTATTTTTAAGCGAATCGGTTAATATAATTGTTGAAAAACAATTATTACCTATCATTTAAAATGTTCCTTTAACTTCAGTTCCCCGTTTCAGAGGTACGAACTCTTATATATACTTCTGAATTAATCAATATTTTTTGTAATATAACATTAAAAAAAAATTTTATACATAAAGAAAAATGTTATCTTAAGCTTCTGATATTCTAATAATAGATATTCATTGTCCGAATATTTATAGTAATTAAAAAAAATTTTTTAGTATGCTACGGTTTATATCTAGCTAAAGATTTGAATTCCTATAAAAGCAGATACTTTAATATATCACTGAAAATTTTTTTTAATTTTAATAAAATTTTATTATTTACAATGTTTCAATTATTACAATGGTAAATATTTATAATTTTCCTAGTGCAGAGAACTCAAACACTTTGTAAAATGTGATTTCACTGTTATGAATTATATCGAACAAACTATAATTTTGCCGTATCTTTACAGCATTTAGAATTTTCAGCAATCAACAGAAAAATATGATCTTAAATGTAAAAGATATCTGTATTATCAAATGAAAGTTTACAGAATTCATAAACAATCAAAAAGTATAAAATTTTTATTAGTTAATTTTAAAATGTCTAAACTCTGAATAATGAAAAGTGATGTAAAAATCAACAAAATCAATAGGTTTCTGAAACTCTTGAAAAGTTGTGTAATCTTACAATTTTTTCTCAAAACTTTTATATAATTTATGGCATCTTGTCTCTTTCGAAAAATGAATGATTATGAATGTATTCGATTAGAGGAGAAACGTTTTTAACGATAACGTTTGTAAGGATTGTTTGAATATCCACGATATCCTTGATTTCCATGGTATCCTTGATATCCCTGATTTCCTTGGTAACCCTGGTATCCCTGGTAACCCAAATAACCTTGAGGGTTGCTTCTGGCTTCTGCTACTTGTTCAGCAACAGCTCGAGAAATATCAGGGTGTACTCCGGTTCCCTCCGGTTGGTAACCGAACTCATCAGCAACATAGTTCACGTGAATCGGTGCACCTGAAATATAACATTTGAAGAGATTATTTTATAATCCACGAAGCGGAAATATTTCTCGTTTCGAGATTGATTCCATATTTTGATCCATTTAAATGTAATATATTTGTTGGAATACATAAAATAAGATGAAAAGGTAAAGGTGCTGCTAATAGATAAAATTTTTACATTATAACACCAGAAATTTTTATACAAAAGAGTGAAAATTGAATATTATATTTACGACGGACATGTGGATAATAAAGGTATTTTCAATATCTGAGGAATAAAAAATATCTTTAGGCGCTAATTTATGATGTAGGAAGTTTAGATAGAAGAAATTGAAATATTGTGAAATAATTACAGTGTACTTATTTGGGCTAACATGAGGGGTTAAGTAGGGCGAAAAAACTTATTGCTAGTATGAAATGCTTATATATCAAGCAGGACTTATTAAATGTTTTCCGAACTAAACTGTTTAATTTGACGTATTGTTCAGGTTCATATGGTCGAAAATATAGTTAGACCCAAAGCAAACTCCACCCGATCAATGGAAATTTTCTGAGATTTAATTATTCATATGAGTTTTATATAGATTTGCCTTTACTGAGTCGACTTTACAATAATATTATCCAGTTGTTATTCGCTTATAAAGATCTTTTTCCCTTGTACTTTCCATATATATTTGATGCTTACCGTTGGGGGACGTATATGAATAGGTTCCAGAGACTGCGTAAGCTTCATTGGGGGAACCTGAATTCTTCTGCGTACCTGATTCCTGTCGTTGGCTTCCATCAGCTGAAGAATAACTAAAAGGCAATAATAATATTACCATAATTAAATACAGTGCTGTGATTATTGATGGAAAAAGAATTTAAAATTATATAAAATCAAAATTTAATTTAGTCGTCATTATTTTTAGTGACCGTAAAATTTCATTTTTTGGAGAATTATACAGGAAAAATATCTAGTCCCATACAGCAAGAAAATAATTAAAATATATGTGCATTGTTAAAAATACAATTTTAATTATATTTTTTAATTAGATTTTTTTCATACAGTTTCTCTTTGTTGTGTGAATAAAAAATTTCAGTTAAATCGCACAAATTCATGAAATTCTAGAATAATTGACTATAATAAACGGTAAATTTATGAAGTGGCGAACTGCTAAGCTAAACAAATCCATAGGATAACCTAAAGTTCTAAAAATCTTTTATATGTTTAATTTAATTATTCAGTCCAAAAAATAAAAGGAATTTTATTTTGTAGTTTGAACTGTGAACTAGTTTGTAAAGAAGAAAAAAAAAACCTGTCATTATTTTTCTGCATACTAGAGAAAACAATAAAAAATAAAGATTTATTAAGAAAAATCGAAAATTATCATATCATTTATAGAATATAGAAAATGCGCCCAGTAAATTTATATTTAAAATAAGGATAAATATTAAATGAATTATGATGCATTGCTTTTTAAACCTTACAACTTTATACATTTATAATAGAAATAATATGAATATTGATAACGATTTGATTTCAACTTTCAGCATTGATATTTATAATTATTTTAAATTTATAGACGAAAATATATTTTAAATATAGAACGTAAGATCTTCAATGCACAATTTTCCAATTTAGTAATTTTGATTGGAACAATTAAAAACTTTTCTCAGAATTTTTTTTGGAAGCATTAATAATATTAAAAAATAGGCTAGATTATGAAAACTAACGAAAGACATAGTAGATATCATAAAAATTGTATTTCTTTCACTAATGTTATATATATAATGTTTTATTTATAAAGGCTTTGTCATTTTTGCTATGTTGATATAGTTCCCTTTTAAAAAGAAGAAATTATTTTATATTTACAGACAAAATAAAAAAAATTCATTTACGATTTAAAAACATTTTTGCATATAACGTGATTCAATATTTAAATGAAGGAGACAATTTTATCATTTCTGTATTTGGCCTTTTAAAATCCATAAATTTTTCGTACCTAAACGTGTAGGCTCTTCCATCTGGAGCTAACTGAAAGTCTTGCGAGACAATAGGCACAAAGTGACCCTGAAAGCCAGTGCCAGAGCCATAAGGTCTCACGAAGGCTGCTGAAGCAGCAAATGCCAGGCTGATGCACATCACAGCTTTTATCTGAAATAATTCGAGAATTTACAAGAATAGATTGATCGAAGTAACCAACACCTACACAACCACATGAAGAGTTATGTTTCGTTTTCAAAACACCGCTTTAAACTACAAAATTTAACGTACGTTTTATTTTTTGATTACTAATATGATTTTGAAACCGAATCATATTCAGATTTTGTCTATAAAAGAAAAATTGTGAAGGGCAAAAGCTGCATAATTTTGCCTTTCAAATGCATATAGGTTGCTAATGCAAAATTTTGCAAGTGATATATAGCTGATTGGAATACTTAATAAGGAACACGTACTTCGTCAATTGTTGGTCGGCTTTACATTTAAAATTGCAAAAAAATTCATGAAATATTTAATTGTTTAAAAAATCCATTATTTTTTTTACTAATACTTTTAGACTATACACAATTTTTGCTTTAATATTAAATAATACTTTTATATTCTGTTCTTTTTCGGTTGACCAATCGATTCCCTCTAAAAATAAGCAGTTTTTCAAAAATTTGTGATTGTATTTTTAAGATTTTAATCTGTTTCTTCCATTAGTATTATATTATTATTTTTTTTACAATGTTTATAATATGTAGATTCCAATAAATTCTTCCGAGATGAATTAGCCAATATAAGAAAAATCTGCAATAGCAGCGATAATGCGAAACGAGGATGGTTTTATCGTTTATCGTTTTAACGAGGATGGTTTTAAATCTGTGGCTTTTGGTTTGCCAGAAAATAGTTCATACAACTTTTAGGTGTGCATTTACTTAATAAAATGTGTAGTTTCTCAATCTTTTATATTCATTTATATGACTCTTCCCCGGTTTTTGTATTCAATTTTTTAGATCACAAAAGCCTCAAAATGGCGAGTTTCTGCTATATTTGTAATAGTCTGAGAGTGATTTCAGTTAATGATATTACCTTTCTTTTCTTTTGATTCTTTCTTGCTAATCGAATAATACTATGCTAGTGAAGATTGAATTTCTTTACGACGTCTTTTAAATTGATATAAAACTAGAGTAACTTGAAAACTTATTTTCAACCAAACATCACATTTTCAAAAAAGCTAAAGTAATCGTGTAATCTAAGCTTCGTATATTAATTAAAATTAATTATTTAATTAAACTAAAATTTTATATTAACACACGACTAATTAATCGTGTCATCTAACGGCGGATAAATTTAAAGCCTAAAGATTGCATGAGTGAAAACCTTATAAAAAATTTATCTCTTATATCTTATTCTTTTACTTGGAAATTAAATATAATTCAGTCATTAAATATAATATCAAGAGGGCCTTTTCGAACATTATCGCTTTGTTTTCACCAATAAAAGCTTTTTATATTAAGTAAACATGTAAAAATAAATGGACGTTCATGCGTACTATGTCATTTTTACCTCCAATACCAGTTAAATTATTATACCCAATCGCTAAATTATAAATTACTTATTTTGGTATATAAAGATTTATTGTTTCTAAATGCATCTTCGTATATATTTCATTTTTGACATACTCCCTTCGAAGGACAACTCCAAAGACATGTGTTTTATTAGGTTTGATTTCAATGTATTGCAATAATTTATGTTTTTCATTTTAAAAAAATTTCCATGTTATTATTAAATTTTATAAAAAAAATTGATCACTCTGAAGAAAACATAGAGATTATAATCTTAATATAATGTACATTTACGAATTTGGATTGATAAATAAATTATAGTTCACTGAAAATTTTAATGTATGTATTCAATTTATAAACTTCATTGTTAAATTTATGACAGTTATATTAAATATTATTTATTAATATTTATTACATTGTAAATTTTTAATATAATTTTTTCTTACTAAGAAAAAGTTT
>JAOWBB010010716.1:0-36274 GCA_028565995.1 Ricinus marginatus
TTCCCCCCCCCCCCCCCCCCCCGGTCTCTTTTTGGCGCCTTCGATTGCTGCACGAAGAAGAGGTCGCAGAATTAACTCGGGGTCCGAAACCGAAAAATTCCTGTCGGGAGATTTTACGCTTTGGAAGACGTGGAGACAGTGAGAAAGCCAGGAAAAGTAAGTTTTTCCTAAGCTTTCTCCAAGAGTCTCGATAAAGTTTGCATGAAGATAAATTTGATAATTCCCCAGCGAACTCCCTTGGAAACATGTCGAATTTTCTTTTTCCTTTTTTTCTCATGAGGTCTGAAATTTTTTTGGCGATTTGGTGCCTTGAGCTGACAGACCCGTGAATTATTTTCAAATGGTTCGCTTTTCGCGACCGGAAAGATTCATAAAAACAATGAGGAGAAAAAGCTGGGAAAGCGATGCCCCGAAACTCCGCCCTTCCTATCCGACAGCGCTTTTTTCACTTATCCGACGGAGCCGCGAGGATCTCTCTGCGGGCAACAAGACGACGCCCAAGGGTTACAAACGTCTGGCCATTTCCACTGCAGCAGAATAAGACAAAATAACAATTTTAACTACGTTAAGCGATATTTAAATCTCTAATAGCGAACGGTTTTTCCAGTTTTTTTCTAAATCCTTATATATTGTATATCACTCGTCCTAATCTTTGGGAATGCGTGGGGTAATGCCTGTAGCGCGATGCGAACCCAACGAGCAAAGCCTGTGCGAGAAGCATTAAGATAAATGCGAAATGTTTAAATCATTAGTCAAAAATACAGAAAATCAAGATTGCGAGGTCTTAATAGTAATTTAATGTCTTAAACACCCCGAATGTAATTATATCGTAAACAGGATGAAAATTAGTTATTTGAGATGTTAATGTTTCACTGTTCTCAGCCCCATTACAAGGCTAAGAGGCTGAAGAATGAGCCGAGGCGCAACGTATCCAACATCGACCCCTAATTTGGGGGCGTACGAGAAAACTGAGTGCCTGGTACAAAAAGTGGCTTTTGGGGTGAAGATTTTTATTTTTCGGACTTTTTAAGATTATTGCACCCGGATCGAACGACAAAGAACACTCCTCACGTTTTTACCGATTACCCTTACCGCTGTAATATTTCGTTTTAATAATAAAATCCTTCCCAAAGACCAATAAAATCAGGTTGCCGGGATCCGGCAGCACATTGGCGAACGTATAAAAATTCGAAGCGATCTTTGCCGTTCGAAAAATTGTGCGCAAAATGCCAGTTTTGGGCATTATTCGGGTTCGAAAATATTCCGCGTCCTATGGAGATCCCTTTCGGGGTTTATCTTTCGGTTTCCTGTCGAACTTTCGAAGTTCTCTCACTCTGAAGTCATCCGTACCACGACAACTAATAAAAACTCTGCTGTCGTAATTACCCTTCTTCCCATTTGCTGCGTACCTCACGCACGTTTTGAACGCTCAGTCAAAATATTTCGCGCGCACAACTCAGTGCTCGTTTCCTCCCCCCCCCTCCTTCCCTCCCTCCACCCCGTGATAAACTCTTACAGTTGTCAAAGGGAGGAAACAACCATTATTTGTTTTTTCCGAACATGTGCAGCAACAGCGAACGCACGGCACTCGCCGATAACAAAATGGAAACACATTCGGATACGATATATTCTCCCGATCGAATGAAAAGAGTTTTTATTATTGTTTGAACAGTTTTCCTTGATGCCGCAATTGGGCAGGCGAAACACTGGAAAGTGCACAAGAATTTTAATGTCAAATTATTCCTCACGGAGACAAGTCCGAGTAATAATAATAATTGAAAGGAAGCTTTTTTTACTCCTCCGAGATCGCTGTCAAACTTTCGGCTGCTGCAGAGGGAAGCTTTGCGTATCCCGCAGAACCCCTCAGTCAGTTAAAAGTTTAATACTTAAGAATTTTGAGAAATAATGAGCTTTAAATAAGGAAATCGACGGTGGATTTCCGAAATAATATGGACGGAATCGTGAGGAAAAATAAATGCAAGAGAGCATCAAAATGAGGGAGATTTTTAATTAAACACCAACTCATTTCCTTTGTTTAATTGTATCTTAACTTGTGTGCTTATTTAAATTTTGACAATTCAGTTCTTGTTTTGACGTTACCGCGGAGAAACCCATTCATTTATACGGTTTATATAAATGATACACTGAATTTATCGATTGATTTCAGCAACGTGAAATATCTCCCTGAGTGACATTTCCAATGCTTTATCCCCGTTTTACTTAATTTCAAAGTTTCTCTTTTCCCAGCGGGTGGCGGATTGAGTTTTCCATCGTATGATTTGCAATTTTTTTCACTTTAACATTTGGATAGTTGGAAAATTGACTGAAATCCGTGCTCCCCCTTCGCATTTTTCCCCGTTTTGCTACTTTCCGCGTGGACGCTGAGCGCCGCCCGCAATTTGGCCCCCCCGAATGCCCCGAAATGGGGTACTTTCGCACCTTTTCAACTTCGGCCAAATGAAACTGCCCGACAGCGAAGCTTTCGAGTGCCGAAACGACTGATTCGCATCGGACTGACGACGGATCGAAACGTCCGTCGCAATAATTTTAAATGAAAATTCATAAAATAAAAAATCCGAAGCGTGCGAACGTGAGAAGTCATCTGGCGATTATCGTTAATTCATTTTCGGATTCATAATATAATAGACGCTGGATTCACACAGTTTTCGAACGGTTTTTTTAAAATTTACGGTAAATTTTAAATAAAACGAACTCGAAAGTTCGTTGCTTTTAAAGTTTTTCGCCAAGCGTAAGACGCGCGAAAGAATCATAAAGTAATGACGATTAAATAATATTAAAAGGGCTTCCAGCCGGATCTGTTTTCTGTGTCAGAACATGAGAAAAGGCATCGCAAGAAAGGCACGGATCTGGCCTTTTGCGTTCCTCTTCAAACGGGCTCTAAATTTGATCCGATTTTGGATTTTAGGCGCTTAACGTGCAGCATATTATCCGTGCGTCTGTCTCAGCGTGTTCGCCTTTGAAAACCGCCGGTGAGGGACGCGGAATTCCAGCAAGGCGAAAATTCTTTGCGGTTCCTCATTGGAAGAAAACCGAATAGGGCAGACAGTACTGGAGGATAAATAATTAGTCTGGTATGACTGCGGAATGAGCCCTCGCTGCCGAAGGAGGTTGCCCTCATCTCCAAAGCTCTGGAGAGAGATGATTTTCCGGAGAAATTCTCGTTAGGTCAACCGTGTGCAAATACTCCGAAAGGGGATATCCTTTTCTTTATTTTTCCCTTTTGCTGATCCGTTTCCTCATTTAAGAAGGAAAATTTCAGGTTCGTTCGGCAGCGATTACGAAGCCCCCGGCCCGAGACGGCCCCAAATTTTCTTTTTCGCCTCCGAAGTGTAAAAAAAAAAAAAAAAAGGTGAAAAAGAGGAGTTTTCGCGGTTGGGGGTCCGGGCCACGGACCGAACAATTACGGGGCACCGAGGGAAATGAAACAGAACGTGTGAACGATCCAGGTTGAAATGAAATAATGGCAATGGTCGAGGGAGGAAGCGGATCGGGGACCGGGGGTGGAATAAATTTTCCCGGAGTTTTTTTTTTCTCCCCCGGGAGCCGAAAAATATGAATTACCCGGACAGCGAACTCCTAGACTCATATTTTGTTTATGTAGAAAAACAACCAACAGCAACGGATAATTTAATGGCTGCAACCGGGAAAAGTGTTTGCACTGAAGATGGCATGAAAAACAGGATTAAAATTCATCAAGCACAAACCCTTTTTAAACTCCAAATTTAATATTTTAAATAAATTATTTCTTCTTTAAATAGCTTAACCACAAAGAATTAGTATCGAAGATACAAACATCACGAAAATGACTGCGACGGCAAAGAAATTGCAGGTACGAGCCGAACCGTGAGCGGAATAAATAAGAGTAGAGGCAGGAAATTAATTTTAATTGTATTTGAAATTGCTTATATTGCAAATAGTATAATCGAACTTGTGAGATTGAATAAACTTCTTTTGCTGAGCGTTAATGCGCATTAAAAGATATTTTAAATTGGAAAACTCAATAATACAAATTATACAATCGAAGCCTCATATAAATAAAAGAAAAAGAGTAATGGAAATGAAGGGAAAATTAATATTTTTCGATTGACGAGTTTCGCGTGTAGTTTTTCTTTGTGACCGAGCACAATTCCTTGGATTTCACTTGATTTATACCAGGCGAACCGGCGATATTTTTCTTTCTTTCCCGAATCCGTTTTCCGGCTGAAGGCAAGGTTTTTCCGGGGGCCCCTTTTCGCGGGAAGGAGAAAGGAACGTGATGGAAATCGCATCCACGTTCCAAAATAAAGGAAAAAAAAAAAAAAAAGAGACGCCCGGGATGGAAAATGTTTTTATATTGCGAAAATAAAATTGTTAATTTTAACTTTTACCATTTCGTGTTTCTGAAACGAGATGAAAATGTTAATTTCAGGAGGTCGAGCAACGGGCAGAGCGTCCAGTCCCAGTCATCCTCGGACAGCTCCAGGAACTCGGCCCAGACGCCGGGAACGGATTCGACGACCATCAGCGCCCAAAGCTCTCTCTCGTCCTCCTCCAATCACAGCTCCAGTTACTGCCCCCTGCAGTCCTGCGGTCAAATCAGCGACGCCGTCAGGAACTCAGGTAAAAGTTCCCACGGGAGGGTGACATCGAAGAAATGCGGATAAGCGTCATTCGCAGCATGCACGAAGAGATGGAATCTTCAATTATTCCGTGCTGCATTTGCGGAACCGGCGCCGTCGCCGGAGGAACGGGGCCAATCTCGGTTGGGCAATAAAAGAAGTTGACCTCCCGGCAGAATTTCTGCGTGAGATCTTTCCGCTGCCGGGCAATGCTTTCACATGTCACGCATAACTTCACCGCCAGCCTTCTTGAATCCATCGAAATTGGATAATTCAGCCGCAGTTTTTCGTCTTTTTTTGTTTTCTTCCCTCTGCCATCGATTCGCGAAAAAAGTCGAAATTATAATTTAGGATTTTGAATTCGCAGTCGGGATTTTGTGCGCAATCGGTAACTTGCGAAGAATGCAAAGATTCGGGCAGAGAGAGCGAAATAATAAATTGTCACTTCTACCAAGCAGCGTCGTGTTATTTGCCACAGTATTCGAAGGTTTTTCTCCCGAAAAACTCTGGTTCGAGACTCTGTTGTAGTGGCAGCAATTTGCGCAATTTTCGTTTGCTTCAAAGCCGTAATATTTTAATTTTACCCACGCCGGAAACGGATCTCGGAGGCTCAAACACCATAAACAATAATGGCTCCTGCTTTCATAGCGTACCATCCAAATTTCTACAAAGTAATTAATATTTTAAACGTCAAGTAACGAAGCTCTATTGTAAAACATCAGACATTTCTTACTGAGTTTGTTGCGATATTATTATGAAGAGTTTCGGGTGAAGTTAATACACGTATTTAGAGAATAATCCATCAGCTGAAGGCACTGAAAATTACAAATTTACTCTTAACATTGAAAATGTATGACACGTATAAAAAAGATTTCTTTTCTTTTTTCTTTTTTGTTAACGCTCATAATTCACTCCCAATTTTAAATTTATACGGGACTGGATATAATACAAATCTCCTTGGGGCAGATGTCAGCTCCGTTGTTCTTTCATCATAATTATTTAAACTTTTCATCTGAGTTGATTGAATTATATTACTTATTTGCTTTTTACTCATTTCAAATTTATTGAAAAAAAATATGGCAATGTGTTTCAAGATGATATGGTTTCGGTTCTGAATTTAATTAAATTTCATCTAATTTAATGTCTTAAGTTGAAATTAAGAAGAAATATATTCATCAGCTGACAATGTCTTTTAAGAATTTTGAATATTTTTAGTTTGGTTTAACTTGGTAGCAATTGGTTGGATGTAGGCAGCCACACTGAAATCATAAAAGGTTTTCTTTTTTATAACATTCACTTAATCAGTCAGAAAATTTTTTTTAAATTTTGAAACAATTTTCCTTATAACTTCATATTATCCATTGCAATAAAAAAATTTAAATAAAATTCCAACTCTTGCATTTAGTAAAAAGAAAATTCAAGTTTTGAGTTATTCCAAGTATGCAGTTTTTAATATTTCCAGTTGAAAAGTTCACATCAAGGAAATGGAGGATGTGAAAATTGATTTCTTGTTTAACTATAGTTTATAAAATTTTCCCCATCATTTTAAATAAATATTCAAATATTGAATTATCATTTTATGGACTACATTAAACATGATTAACTATCTGTGCATTATTTGTAAATGATATTTGTTTTTCATAATATTTGTGTGCAACTCTGTGGCTTTCTGGCCTATCTTAGATTTTTTTAGTACATTAATTTTTTCTTCATTCAGTTTTAATATTTTTTAAATTTGGTGTAAGTTATTACAAAACATTCTTTTTTATTTTAAGAATTAAAACTGTCATGCCTGTTTAATGATATATTTATGTTATAATTACTGTTTTATATCTATATTCATTTTCTGATAGTTAGGAACATGTGCAATTTATTAATTTGTCTCATTTCTCATTTGTATTCACTGAAATTTAATCATGTATAATACATTATTTTTATTTACACTTGAACCTGTATACAGGAAACTGCAGTTATTATTCCTCACTTTTTAAACTGATATGAGCAAACTGAGAAAGATTCAAATACTGCATAAAGTTTTTTTAAAACTATATATCTTTGCAAAAAAAGGAGAGAAATTTTACATAATGTTGATTAAACATATATAAAATTTAAAATTATAACTTTAAATGTTTTAAGAGCGTATCTGATTTTTTTTTACAGGTTCTAACCACATCAATTCACCGATAAGAAATGAACAACACAGATGTCGACCAACAACAATGGATCAGGCCACATCTACGTCTACAGATCCCTGTTCGGAATCACATCTTTCAGGGCTTGAAAGACGACCTAAGTCTTTATATGCTCAAGCCAAAAGGTGTATCATTTATGCCGATAATTTACTTCCAAGACTCCAGCGTTAATAATGCCTTAATTCATCAATTTTCATCTTGATTAAGCTCGTTTAAAACTTTCAATTATGTTCTTTTAATAAACCACCCCCTAAAATCTGATATCTTAAACGGAACACAATGTTTAATTTTATTAAATTTATATGTATAATACTTCTTAAATATTTCAGTTTAAATATTTCTTCACATCATGGTTGACGTACAAAACTGATCATTAATTCATGATAATCTGAGGAGAAATGTTTTTGCTTTACGATAATTGGAAATAATTTATTTATTCCCTTCTGTTATTTTAAAAATTTTCTTTCTTTTCAAGGCAAGTTTTAATCGATTAATTAATCGACTAAAGAAAGTAGCTCGACTGAAACTATATCAGCAGATTTTTAATTATGTCATAGGAAAAGAGATTAATATTAATTATAATCTTTATAATCTCACTGTAATCAAGATATTATTCAAAACTTCCTTTAAGAAGTTTATACTTTGCAAAATCTGGAACTTTTGTTCAAATTTTTAATAAAAATGGATAAAATTATTAAAGGATCTTCAACAGGTCAAAAAAATGTCACTCCCATTTAAGCTTCAATTGCAGCGGGAAAAATATTTAGCAATGATAAGTGCCAGGCAAGATTTGAAAAACAAAATTTAACTTTGCAACTTTTTAATTTCAGCTATATGAAACGAGAGACAATTAGCTTTTTTGGTTTGAACGAAAACATTGAAGCTTCCCAACAGGAAAAATGGATAGAAAGGAGGAAGCGACTGGCAGTCAGAAAGTATGGAGCTCTGAAGGGAGAAATTTCGCCTCCGAGAACTATTCAAGTCTCTTTTGCCAGATCATGTCAACAGGTGAAACTACAGCGAGTTATTCTTATTTTTAAACTAGCAATCGTTGAATTTCTTACACAAAACTTAAGGAAATTGTAAATAATACGTAAAACGGAAGTTTTTTTATATCTAAGTTAATGAAATTCATGCAGTTAGCAGCAGTAGTGATGTAAGTAAAAATGAAAAGCGATTGTCAGATAAAGAGAAAAGAAGGTGTAGACAATTAACGTCAAATCATCTGCATTGGAGTATTTCAGAAAATTTAAAACATTTGATCGAAATTATGATATCCTTCTTTACTTTGAAATATATCCTATATTTTATTTCGAATATAATTATAAATTCAGGCATTTATGCATAAGAAGCGTTAGTTTAATTGGGGGCAGAATTGAAAATTCATGTTTTATTGGGAATTAAATCTATTACTTTAAAAAAAATAAAGAAAATCAAGATTATTTTTAATTTATAAAAACGAATGAAAAGAAAATTCGTATTTGAACTTCTAAAAAAACTTTTCTTTTTTTCCAGGCAAGAGATTCATACGGATCCAGGCCGGATGTGCTTCCTGATGAGCATGATGAATCCGATGCTGGTCCCGGAATGCGCGAATTGTCGTTCAGGAAAAAACCATCTGTTTTTCAAATGACTTTTAATGGAATCGCTTACTTAATTACTGTAAGACGCTGAAATTTTACGTACATGCTTGAATGTTCTCGTAAGTAAAGGATTTTAGAAATCTTCTTAAAAAATTTTAGACCTTAACTCGGCACCGACCTCGGACACCCCAACGCTCAAGACAATGGTCCAGAAGCTACCTTCCATCTGAGATACCCTTGGGATCGCATTCTTCGAGGCAAACTTCATCAGTGCAAAGTAATGAAATATTTTTCGATGTACCTACTGCGGGTGATGCATCCTCCAGCACACATGATCAGGAGGTGGTTGATGCTGGTGCCGGAGGAGACTTCGGTTCTTCAGATCAAGTTATTGTTCATCCTATTAGAGAAACTCAGATTCCTCAACCAAGTGCTGGAACTAGGTAAATAATGTTTCGATTCTAACACCACACACACTTTTTCGAATTGTTCACAATATTGCACGAGAATTGTCTTTAGAATTCCCAGTTGGCGTCGAGGTAGAGACAGTCCTGGAACAGCTGGACCTGAAGTTGGCAGTTCTCGCATCGACAGCAACTTCTTGGGAAGAGCCTTTGACAATTCAAACAGACGACAATACGGAATGGGTATTGTGGGCCGCATTTTCCGGTAAACTTTTCAGTTATTTTTTCAGAGAAAATTTTCTACCTGTGTTACGCCTTCACCGCATGAAAAGTTTCCAATATTGTGTTCAAATGTTAAGAAATCATGGATCAAGGGCTTAAAAAATTAGTTCATTGCAGAAAAAATTAAACCATTCCTCACTTAAAATTTTATTAGGTTAATGAAAAATATTTATATCCGCAGGAGAAGAATGAAGAAATCTGTTAGAAGCGAAATTCGAGTAAAGGAACAACTTGATGATCTTGACGATTACAGGCCGTTTTTTACATATTGGGTCACAACGGTGCAAGTTATTGTTCTTATAATATCATTGTTTTCATATGGATTTGGTCCAGCTGGAATTGATCTCAACAGAAGATCCGGCTTGGTAAGTAGATGAAAGAAACAAGAAAAATATAAAATATCAGTTTAAAGAAAAAAATTATCCAATTTGTCATGACTCAGCGTGAGCGCGGATTCTATTTGATATTTTATAATTGAATTATAAAAAAATGATAAATTCTCTATTGCTGAAGTGATGATGCGTAAGGAAAATCATAATTGATGATGATTATTTGACAATAATTAAAAACTCCATCAGTTATTTTATCGATCCCACAGAGTTCATAGTTGGCTTTTGCCCCGATTGAATACATTCGAGATGTTTTTTAGCATGACATTAAAAAAGTCTAATAATGTGTCAACATTTAGTGGAAGTAAATCTCACGTATTAATATCGAAAAATGACTAATTTAAATGAAATCAAACTATTTTGTTTTTATTTTCTACGTGTCAATTACAAAGTAATGATTAAATTTTATGGTTGTGATGCGAGAGTTAATATATTAAATACAGGAAACTTTCTGATTGAGTGCTTTAAAACATTTGACATTTTTCTCATAAATTCTGTATTATAATGTGAAACATTTAAATTCTTTATCTTTTATTAAAAATGCGCAATTCAGCCAATCCAATGCAAACTACTACCTTTTTACTTTTGGTTCGAAGGTTCTGGTAACCAGTCTGTCGTTACAACAAGTGGATTATTTGGAACCAGCAAATTTTTGGTTGGGTCCAAGAGCTGCAGATCTGATACACCTCGGAGCCAAATACTCGCCTTGTATGAGACGCGATGCTAGAATTATTAAAGAAATGGAAAAGTGGCGGGAGAAAGAGAGAGACACAGCTTGTTGCATTAGAAATGACGATTCGGGTTGCGTACAGTCCAGTCAGGCCGATTGTTCAGTAAGTACTTAATTTCTTATTATTTTGGCATTTGTTAGAACATTCATAATTATCTGAGTTTATTCAATATAAATATTTATACATAAAATTATTTCATTATTGGCCATTGGTTTTTAATACCCTCTTTGTCTATGCGATAATATTTTAAAGCAATGTTAAAATTACGTACAAAATTTTAAATAAAAAAATCAATGGTTAAATTGGTTACATTCGATTGAAATAAATTTTAATTAGTAAATTTTTTGTATTGTTCTTGCACAACAATATGGTACGGGGCCTCGAGGAACCGACGGTAAGGCAAAAATTCTGTGGTCGATTTTTGTCTTTTTTCTCTAAAATGTAACCCGAAAAGTTTTGTGACAGAAAACTTTATTTTGCTTATTTTAAAATTTTTTTTAACGGAAATATAAACATTTTTAATTTCTAATAAATCATTTAAAATGATTGATGTGTGATGAAATTTGTCACTTGTATTAATATCATGTTTTCAGTGAGAATTTTGAAAAAAGTTCTCGGACTTTACACATGTGTTATGTCATTTTTATGTAAGGTCCTCTTTATGTGAAATGCTAAGTTTCCTTTATGTATAAATAATATTTTGTGAAAATGCATTTTAATAACATTGTTGTTGACAACCCCCACAATTGTCTTCCTTTTAATGTATATACTAAAAAAAATTTTTTTTTTTGTGAATAAGCTCAATTACATCATAAATTTTTTGCATTGATTTTTCTAGTTCCTTTTCATTTATATATGTAAAGCATGTTAATAATATTCAAAAAATTATTTTTTTTTATTTAATAACAATTTTTTTTCTAAATGCTAAAGATTAGAGTACAAGCCCGATGTTGTTCGGGCTCATGATTCCAAACGCAAGCATACTTTAGTTGGAGTTTTTCATTCTTACAGAAAAGTATATCAACGTGGAAGAAATGGTCTCCTGGCGAGAAGGGCCCCGGCGGGCGAATATCAGGCTCCGTCTGCGGACTGGATCCAAAGTAAAAACCGAAAAAAACATTAATCGATTGAATTTTAATCGCTGCGTCGGTTTTCTCTGAAGATATTAAACAGTAAAGAAAAAAAATTTATTTTAAAGATTTTGCGAGGCACCGGCGTCCATCGCACCCCACGAGTGGCCGGACGACATCACGAAGTGGCCGATTTGCAGGAAGCCACAGAGGTATCGTCAGAAAGATCGTTCGGGGAAGGTAGCAACTGCAGAGCACATGGCATGCGAAGTTATTGGTCACCCCTGCTGCATTGGCATTCATGGGACTTGTTCCATCACGACGAAGGAATACTGCGACTTTGTCAAGGGACACTTTCACGAAGAAGCATCTCTGTGCTCCCAAGTACGTGTCATCCGTCGAATTAAGTATTGCGCCTTTCAATTTTTAAGGAAAATTTCTTCAAAATCGTAATGAACTTTGCTTCATATTTATCGCGACTCAAATTTGAGCTTAAAAGAATGTATTCGGTAATTGAGGAAGTCATTCGTTTGAATTTTGCACGTCAGAAACAATCATTTCTTCGCGGGCATTCTCGCTCCTTCTCAAAAATATCTGACGAAACATTAGTTATATAAGATGTTTATTTTTCAAATAAGTTAAAAGCTGTAAAAGCAAGCAAGAATTAAATGCCGGAATCATTGGTAAGGGATGCTTCAGATTTTTTTTATTAGTGGATATAACATCAGCCTAGTATAAAATCTGATTTAATTTCGACTTTCATTGAACACAAAATTAATTTAACATATCAACCCAAGCTAATGCTTAGTACTATTTATTATGCCGTATCGCATTATGAGAATTTCTTTTACAAAAAAATATTGCTTTTAAATGAGTGAATGAACTTACTTTTTAATACATGTCAAATTTTAATATGCCGAAAACCTAATGACAATCTTTTTCTTGATGTTTCATATCTATTATTGTTTGGTCATGATATTTTTATAAAAAAATATATTTAAAACTTCTTACATCTTGAGATGAGAAGGAAAAAATTTATTCGCTTTTAATAAGTGTGTCAGCTTTAAACGTTCCTTTATATTATAAGCAAAAAATCTATAAAACCAGTGCGTCTATTTTGGATAAAAATTGTAAAAATTTACATAATTAAAATCTTTTTTTTTTAATTAAACAGGTATCTTGTTTGGACGATGTTTGCGGAATGATTTCTTTTTATGTCCCAGATCATCCCGATCAGTTCTACAGGCTCTGGACTTCTCTGTTTTTGCATGCAGGGTGGGTGATTTCCCGTTTACATTTTTTATTGATCTCATCATAAGAATTTAATCTCATTTACATTTTTCCTAAAAGGAAAATTGGAATTTTTCGATACTACTTTTATTTTTTTACATTTTGGTATTGCGTCTTATTGACAGCGAATTTATTTAATAATTAATGTCGTATGAAAGAGAATATATTTCGCAATATGGTTTTAGTAATATTCTTTTAATTTGTTAAAAGAATTAAAATTTTAATTAATTCTTCAGAATTGTCCACATGGCTGTGACCCTATTAATACAATTATCTCTAATGAGAGATCTAGAGAAATTGACTGGACCTTTAAGAATTGGTATTATATACATTGGATCTGGAGTGGCTGGAAACTTAGCTTCTGCCATTTTTGTGCCATATAGAGCTGAGGTAAGTAAAAAAATGTAGAGACCCGCTCTTTTATTTAACAAACATTTTCCCATGCCGAATGATTGGCGCGATACGCATTCTTCAGTTATTTAAAATTTGGAAATGATTTTTTCTTCAGGTGGGCCCAGCCGGATCGCAATTCGGTCTTCTAGCGTGCCTCGTGGTCGAAGTTCTTAACGTGTGGCCGATGTTGCAGAAACCTGAAAATGCCTTAATGAAACTCCTGGGCATCGTTTTAGTTCTTTTTCTCTTCGGCTTACTTCCTTGGATCGACAATTATGCACATTTTTTCGGTTTCGTATTCGGTTTCCTGCTGTCGTATGCTTTCCTGCCGTTCGTTTCTTTCGGTCCCTACGACAGAGCGAAGAAAATCACATTGATCTGGATCTGCCTCTTCTCCGCTGGAATAATCTTTGGCTCACTCATTGTTTTATTTTACATCGTTCCGGTGTACGAATGTCAAATATGCAATTATTTCAATTGCGTGCCACTCACGAAGGATTTTTGTGCCGAGCAAAACATTAATTTCATTAAAAATCCAAACTTGGGGGACGTATGACCCTGGAAGAGTATGTGGCAGAGTCACGAAAACAAATTAAATCTTTCTCATCATGTTAAATTTTCATTCAGTCATGAAATTTTCCTTTTTGAGAAAGAGCATGATGTAATTTTATTTTTCAAGCATCCAGTTTCTTATATTATTAGTAGTTAAATTTTCTACTGGCACTCACGTTGAAAATAATAATAATAATGATAATTATAATTATAATTATAATAAGATATAACATTATGAAATCTATTAGAGAATTGAGCCTCTAACATTATCAAGATCAGTATTAATTTTTCAATTATTAATTAAATATTGTCGTGATCTCGAAGAAGTACAGATTAAGAGCGGTGATAATTTTTTCGAACTTAGCCGATTATATTAACACACCTCATTCTGCTTATTTTAAAATTTCTTTTTTTACTGAACGATATTATTTATTTTTAAAAATAGATAAATAAAGCATATAGTGTGTATGCTAATTCATAGGTATATGATGAAATTAAAATTAAAAAAGAAGAGAATAAAATATCAATAATTAATTTATCTTATGAAAAATAACATTTCCCGATCTGTTAGGTTCCATTTATTCTTTTCGTGACGAAGTCTGATTAGCAAACTCTATTTTACAAGTGTGTATGTTTTCAAATGAAAAAAGAAATTACTAAAGAACGTTTTTATTTTAACTTTGATTTGCAATCGTATTAAAAGCATTTAACTATTGAACTTAACCATTTTATAAATTATTTAAATAATCAAAGTTCCAATTGCGAAAAAGCAAATACCTTTTTAAAAGAGACACATTTAATGTATTGTGCGAATATAATGTAAAAATGTGATAAATATTTATTAATTTATTAGTTTAAAAAAATAAAGTAATCCGGTCGATACACGGGTTGTCTTTGATCTGACAAACAATTTAAAAAATATATATTTCACCAAGGATAAATAAGGGAATAATTATATGAACATTGTATATAATCGACATAATGGAATTTTAGTTTTATTTGAAATATGATAAAAAGCTGATATTTTTTTCTTCTTATATTTAAGGTAAAGAGAGAAGAAAAAAAACTGCCAAAAACTTTAAGAAAAATAATAAATACGGTTGAAAAAAATTATTTTTTCTGTTTGTTTTTATTATTGGTTTTAAATTTGTTAAAAAGCAAGATTAAACACTTAATTTTTAATGAATAATTGAGGCATAAAAAAAAGAAGTTTCGCAAAACGATGTCCGGCATTGTCCCTGTGTACCGCAGAAAGTCGCTCCTCCAACTTTTACATTTCGGACTCGGTAAATGTTTGTCTCGCACGTAATATTTTACCCGTGTGACAGATAATGATGGAAACGGCAGATTTCAATTTTAGTGCGCAAATTTTTTTTTTTAGAAATTTCATAACTTTCAATATTTTCTCGAGGCTGAGGGCAAGATGCGACAGCAGACAGCGCGTTTCGCGTCGAAGGACGAATGGACGACGAACATCCTTTCGGGATTGCAGAATTCAGGTGCTTTCAGTTTTTTCGTCGGTGCTTAATTCTCCTCCTTTGGTGTTATCGGTAAAAAGAAAACTCGGACCCGTTTGCCTGGGCAGTGGAAAGTTCGTTGCAACGTTCCTTGTGCCGGGAGCGAAATCGACCAAACGCTTCGGGGTGACGCCGCCGGAAGGTGCCGGATTTATTCTGCATCCAACGGTCAATAAATACATGCGTAAAAATAGCGTATTTCGAATTGTTCTCCTCTTTCCTATCAAATCGGAACCGAAATCTGAAAATGTTTGCGGCAATCGTGAAAATTTTCTAAATTTGTTTTGTCGCCTCTTCCAGGGAGGCAGAGGGAGAGGAGGAATCAGGCGAGGTACAAAAAGGTTTTTCCCATTTTTTATTTCAAAAGAACATTGCAATTTCACGTGAAATCGCGTGATTTTCAAAACGTCGAAAAAATAATTTCCAAGCAACTATAACGGGGCATGAAGATCAAGATGCATGGAGGCGATCATCAAAAGAGAGAAAACTTTATCGTTATACTTGATGATACAGTGAAATTCGAATTTAAAGAAAAAAAACTTTTCGGATGCATACGAGTTTTTCCTCTTCTTTGGGCGAAAAGCAATTATTATTTTTACCTTTTTCGCTTGTTATGTCGATCTGATGCCTTGCATTTTATGTTGGTTTTATACTTTTGCCTTTTGGCATCCGCCTCCGGAGTATGGGCCGCATTTAATCTCGGAAGTTTTGTGGTGCTTCCGTTTCGGGACTCGACCCTGATATATTCGAAGGAGTAAAGCACAGATTCCCATTTCTGGGGGATGAAGGACTAGCCCGAGATTTGGATGGCAGTGAAGATGGGGGGAAAAAAGTCCGACTGACTGGTAAAGTGAAAATTTCGCAAATCGCTTCTCCGAATGGAGAATGTGAGCCGTTGAAATTTGCATTTGGTTTCGGATGAAGTATATTGTTTTGAATGGAGAATAAGATTGGCAGCACTGTCTCGGTTTCAAACACATGACATTATCATTGGTCATACTGCTTTAACCAAACCATATGACAAAAATAAATATTAGTACGTGTTCTGTGGAGGCTTATTTTGATTATATATTTTTAGTTAAATGTTTTCATTCGCCCTTTCATGATTGAAATATATTTCGAAAATGGTGAGGATAATTTTTATTTTGCCATTTGTTTTCGTGTTTTTTTGCCTTTGGCATTAATCCTTCTTTTGGGTGTCATTTAATCGTTAGGGTGTGTTTGGGAGATGATGTAAAAAAGAATGGATGACAAAAAATGTATTGATTTTCGTTTAATCATAGCGCATTAACAGAAAGACTTATCGTGTAAAAAATATGGTCAGGGATAAAGTTCATCTGTGTTTGTTAGCTTTGCTAATCAAACGATTCATCAGCAGTTTTGACTAATCTGCATAAAAATTTGTGCACCACTAATTATGTATACGTTTGTAAAATATAATTTTTACTTGGAAAAGTGAGAAATCTGTTGTTTTTAATCGATTTTTTTTCTACGATTGATCGACGTCGAATTGTATGCAATTAAATCAAGGGTGAAATCAAAAGGGAAAAATAAAAATTTTGAAGCTGTTTTCACATTTAATTTTTGTGTGATTTTTGTTCTAAATCTAATTCTTCTTTTTTTTTATTCCAGTCATATGAACAAGAGGACAATAACCATTTTATGGGTTCCTTTCCTAAAGATTTTGGTTATGGTCCATTTGATCGAGAGGAAGATCAGTCAGGACCAGTTCATGGTGAACAGAAACCAAGGATACTTTTGATGGGTTTGAGACGCAGTGGAAAATCATCCATTCAGAAAGTTGTATTTCATAAAATGTCACCTAATGAAACTCTTTTTTTAGAATCAACAAATAAAATAATAAAAGATGATATATCTAATTCTTCATTTGTTCATTTTGAAATATGGGATTTCCCTGGTCAGATTGACTTTTTTGACTCAACTTTTGATTCAGATGTTATTTTTGGGGGCTGTGGAGCTTTAGTCTTTGTTATTGATGCCCAGGTAATTATTTTAATTTTACTGAACCTTTTTATTTCATCATTTTCTTTACATGTGATAATGATATGTGAATTATTGCTTCACATTCAGTTCTCACACTTAAATAACATTCTTAAATGATTCATCATGCAGCAGATAAAAAAAATGAATCATGACTGTTTTGATAACCCAGACAAATTAAAACAATTTATCAATAATATAATAAGTTCATTTCTTTTCTTTATTAAAAAAAAAGATTTTTGATTAAAAAATAAATAATTTTTTCTTACTATGAAATCTTTAAATTTAAGTTTGTATATATGTGTCTTTAACTATAATTAATCATACTTCTTATTCCAAATCTTCAAATTATTTTTAAACGTGTTTTTAAATTTGACCCTAATATGAAAAATTAATTTGTTTTTTGTAAGATTTTATATTTTTTTCAAATATGTTGTCTTTAAAATTATGAGAAATTTTTTTTATTGTAAAATTTCACTTGATCCTTTATTAGAAATATATTTTGCATTTCATGCATTTTCAATGCATGAATATGCATTATGTATATTCATAAAATATTATGAATATGAATATGAATCAAAAATAAATCTTGAAAAGTATAAGTTTCTTTTTTGCTAAAAATTTTTTTGTTTCAAGATTGTATAAAATACCTTTTAATTCTGTTAGAATCACTTTGTTGTTTCAATGAATGTTTCAGTATGCAATCCTATATAAAAAAACGATATGAATGATAAAATGAGGATGTGCAACAATTAGCACTGATGTAAACTATGTACTTACAAAATTTGTTAATAATTGAAAAATTACTGAAATATTATTAATCTATGAATTACATAAAATGTAAATTTTAACAGCAAAAAATGTTGAAATCTTAAAAAAAGTTTTATAATATTTATAATTAATGAAACAGTTATTAATATTTTTTTTATAATTTATAATTTTTATAATTTATAATATTTATCTATTTGACTTATTGACTTTTACATTTAGAATTTTATATACAACTACATATTAAAAAAGCTTAAATTTGTAAATGCAATAAAAAATATTTGACCTATTATATGTCTCCATATTCATAATTTTAAATTACTTTAATTTTACATATACATCAAAATAAATGTGGTATGTTTTTTAATTTTTTTTTATCATAAATGGAATTACATAATTATTTTTTTATAAAAATAGTGTTCAGGATAAGCAAACTAATCGACTATATAGGGGTACAATAGTGTGAAATATTAACAGTATAAATGTAAATAATATAAAATCAAGATTTACTAGCATTGACTCGAAATAAGTTTAGTTCTCTTTTCACATTTTATTATTAAGTGGTTTAGATTCATTTACCGAATTTTTATCGAAATACAAATTCGAAAATTGCTAATCTCGCACTTATTTATTCATATATATATTGTAAATATATTTTGCACTTCCCTTATTGCATTTATTTATTAACAATTATTTTACATGATGTCGTCTTTAAAATAAACATCAATATTTTAATTTTCGAACTTTATTTTCAGGATGACTACATTGAAGCGTTGAATAAATTGCACCTTACGGTTACTAAGGCATTCAAAGTGAATACAAGCATTATTTTCGAGGTGTTTATCCATAAAGTGGACGGACTTTCGGATGATTACAAAATGGAAGTTCAAAGAGACATAAGTCAGAGGGCGAATGACGATCTCGTGGATGCTGGATACGATCAAATTCATCTCAGATGTCACCTCACGAGCATTTACGATCATTCGATATTCGAAGCTTTTAGCAAAGTTGTCCAAAGACTTGTTCCTCAGCTGCCCACATTAGAAAACTTGTTAAATATTTTTATATCCGTAAATATCCTCATTGGCTACAAAAATTTTTCTGTTTTTTTTTATTAATTTGTTTTAACTGCATGCAATTTTAGTTAATTCCAATTCTTAAACATTTAAAAATAATAACTTGGTTTTCTTTTTTTATCGTTTAGAATTCCGCAATAGAAAAAGCTTTCCTTTTTGATGTGGTGTCGAAAATATATATAGCTACGGATTCGGCTCCAGTAGACATGCAGTCCTACGAATTGTGCTGCGACATGATAGATGTAGTAATAGATCTGTCTTGCATCTACGGCCTACCCTTTTCCAGATCGGACAAAACTGATGATTCAGTGGAGACCTCAGCTTTCGACAAAGCCAGCTCTAGCCTTATTAAGCTAAATAACGGAAATATTTTATATCTTAGAGAAGTTAATAAATTTTTAGCTTTAGTGTGTATTTTACGCGAGGATAATTTCGATAGGCAAGGTTAATAGTTTTTCTTATTTTGCGTTCATTTCCTATATGTTCCATTGCTTCTGTTTCACAGTTAATTTTCTATAATTGAAACTTTTTTTTTCTCTTGACAGGAGTGATCGATTACAACTTTTTATGTTTTCGAGAAGCCATTCAGAAAGTGTTTGACTTGAGGATAATCGAAAATGTCAAAGAAGAAGCAGCTTCGCCTTCTAACGGTTTGGACACACCAACTGTCGATTCTTCCGCTTCGCCTATGTCGCCAGAATCTCAAGGATCATCTCCTTCCATAGACACTACAGCTAATTAATATTTTTATAATGAGGTAAAAAACAAACAAGAAAATCATCGGAATGATTTTGAAATACTTAAGAATGTATGAAATTTGCCTTACCCTCGACGATATCCTACTTTTCTAGCAGTTATTAAAAAACAAATTGAAAATTTTATTTCGTTTTATCGTGGTAGATGTATATTCTTCGCCATTTAAAATAACAAAAAAAAGGATAAAATGTATTGCAATAAAGTTTTTACGTAAAGTCCTAGAGAAAAAGGTTTCATATGAGGATGAAAGACAAATAGACCAATGGTCGAGGTAGCATTGAATACATTGCTATTTTGGCTGTATAAGGCCAAAAAATTAACATACATACGATGAACATGAATATTTTTCGCCTCGTAATAAAATTCAAATCCATTTCTCTTATTTCTCTTGCGAAAATTTATAAGGTGATATTAATTTATAATTGTTATAAAGCAAGTTATATCAAGAGCCTCTTTCATTGTTTTTTATCATCGGTTTTCGAATATAAGCCTGAATATATAACATTCTATAATTCTTTAACATTAAGGAAAAGGAAACTAATTTAAACTGTTTTTATTAAAGATAAGATTTATGGATATAATTCTTTATTAAGGATAAATGTTATGGATAATAATCAAGATCCTTAAGGAACGAATTTTTCCCTGGAAACTAGCAACTTTAAGTTTCATAGATACTATCCCTCACTCGTTATAAAATCATTAGATCTTGTCTGATGTTTAACGGTAAAATCTTCCAAACCAAACTTTATATGCATTAATTGATTATGACCAGCATTTAATTAAATAGATCTTAGCCTTTAAGCTTATTCTTATTTGCATTACGTTTATTCTCTTATGAATATTTTTTAAACTAAGTGGAATTTTACCTATTGTGAAAGTCTATTATTAAGCCTTGCCTCACTAAATTTATTAGACTTTTTATTATAAATTGATAAGAAATTCAAGACCCTATAAGATTTTACTGAGCTTGAAAATGATGATATGAGTTTAATTTCACAGTACATTGAATTTTGATTATTTGGGGAACAAATTACTTGAGATAGGTTAATGGTATAAACGCAAAAGTTACAGGAATTTGCATGTGTTGCTGATTAATTTAAATCAAAATATGTCCAGCATCCAAAATATTATTTTTGTAAAATTACTTCTAAGGAAAAAAACTTTTTATTTCAGATATTTTATTTGTATTAATTAATTATAGTAATGAAGTTCAAAAAATTATATTTAGAACAATAAAATAATTAACCATACATGTAGCAAATGATGAAATATTTGGTACACAAAATTTTCCCCACATTTGATGTATCACTTGAGATATCCCATTTGATATCTCTTTCTTTAATGACAAATTTTCTTCTCAGATCTATATTTAATTTTCTCACAAAATGGAAATGAGACAAAACATTTGCCGTTAAGAATACCAAAGTGAAAAATTTACGTATGCGGCAGAAATCGCATGAAAAATTATTGCTTTTTTGGTCTTTTTTTTTTATACAAGGTTTAATGTTTTACTACAGAACGATCATTAATTAACTGACTTTTGTCCACTATTTTTCTTCGTTTCTGAAATGTTCGTGTTTTTTAAGGTTAGGATCCGATTTAGGATTTTATTAAGTAACTCCTATTCAGCTGTTGCTAATTATTTATCTTATTTAACAATTATTATTATGAGCAGTGTTTCATTTGCACTTCAGCTCGCTTATTGAACGTGTAGATTCGTCGAAAATTTTAGCAGAAAGATAAGAAAATTCGCAATTTTTGTGATATTTTTTTGTTTCTTTTTTTGTCGATACAAATATTTATTTTGCCGAATTTGTCTATGATTAAAAATAATAATAATATGAAAAGAAATACGTAAGATTTTCTTTTATTTTTAATTGAAAATATAATTCTCTCTGTAGAGATTCACTCTCCTCTCTAGAATTTTATCATTCTTCCTGCATCTTTTATCCGAAGTCGTGTCTTGCATGAGCTTGTTAACTGTTTCATATCTAGCATTATATGTAAATGAAATTTTAATATTGTTAACCTAATTGTTTGGAGCAGTTGTTCAAAGTCATGGTGTTTCCTTTTTTGAATGATCGCGTTTTATTTGATGTGGTAACGTGAGAATACGTGTAACTCGAAACGAAGCCAGTTCATGTTCCCGTCAGGAATTATTCTCGAGTTTGGCAGTAGCGATCAACTCAAAGTGCCGATTTGTTTTTCCCGCATGCGACAGGAATAGAGTGTAGAAGTCGAAATTTTCTGGAACGCTCCGAACGAGCACTTTTTTTAAATTTTAATTATTTTACAGACCTTTTGCCTTTCGTCGTTTCAGGAATAAATTATTTCCAGTAAACTTTCGCCTAATTCGTCGATTGACAAATTCTTCAATGCTGTAAATGGAACGGGAGAAGTGTTCGCGTATGTGAAATGCCTTTTCGACGCTCAAGCCATTGAACAAGTGCACGGAGTTTCGGCTGACGTCCGTCCGGAAATAGAGGAAAGTCTTCGCGTCAGCCAGACCGGAAGGTACACCAAATTGTCGGCTGTTTCTGATGGAATTAAGGAAGTCGACGGTGCCGGAAGATGAAGCGGTTTTCGAATTCGGCACGCACGCACGCACACGGGATTACGGCACGTGCTTTGCAGATTTGAGAAACGGAAACGGGAAGGGAGGGCGGGGCGAACTGGGAACCGAACCGGAAGCCGTCCCTTCCATCATTATACGAATTTTAAAAAGGTGTTCACTCAGGTTTGTATCTTGAAACATGAATTTTGCGAACATCCGATCAAGCGGAAGATACGGGGTTCAAGAGGAGAAATTTATTTTTTTTTTCTTTTTCTGAAATCGAATGTTCGTTTTTCTGTAATTTTAAGCGAAAATAAATCATATTCGGATCTGAAAATGAGCTTACGTCTAACTTCGAGCTATAGAAAAGAACCGTGTTTCCGTAGGTTGGAGATAGAAACGGAAAAAGGGCTTGGAGAAAATAAAAAGGAAACCTCGTTTGTTGCGAAAAAGCTTATTAAAAAACAAATATTATGAAGCGGTGATGTTAGGCGATCGATCGTTAACAATGATCTTGCAGATCATCGAATATCTTAACTTCTTACCCAGCACGGCGAGTTTTTGAAAAATTTTTTTTCCTTTTTTTTTTTTTAAAACTTCGATCCCAAACTTACGTTAAATTGTTTCATTTTAAAATTCAAATGATTTCAAGTCCGTCTTGTCGATTGTTTCTGGCACATCTTTCGTCAGGTAATGTTCAGTCACACAAGTCAGTCCGAAGGCGAATATCACATGAAGTTAACTTGAGATTCCGTAAACTTAAGAATTTAGGCATCGGATTCCGCTACCTTAATATTCCTTGGATCGCTTTAAATCTTTAGTTTTTCCAGTAGAAAATGAGGTAGAGTTTTATTATTAATAAATGCAAAGGTTTTAATCGCCCTCTTTCTCTTCATTAGGGAAGTTGAAGCCAAATATTGCCATTTTTGTTGGGAAAATTAAAAGTAGGGCTCAGGCCACAAAACTGAAGAAATTCCTACCGAAATTTCACGGTGAGGGTGGTTAATTTTATCAGTTGACTTATTGAACCATATTATTTTTATTATATATATATATATATATCACATTATTTATTATTATATATTCTTTTTTATATTAAGAAAAGTTTTTTGTTTTTAAATATTCCAGTTTTAATTATTAGATTGCCGTTAGAGATACTTCTACCACGATCGTTGGCAGTATTCGGGAACGTTTCTCCTGTATCCCCATGAAGTTTTTTCGGCCGCATCCTTTGAAAAATCTGCCCTGTCGAGGAAAAAAGCAAATTCTGTACCCAGGAATGAGGTGGAACATCGTGCGAAATTTCGATCCGAACTTTTAGCTTTTTTCGGGGGAGAAATTGCGTTGTCTGTCTCGAGCAACTCGGGCAACAGCAAGATTCCACCTCCTTTCCAATGAGGAAAGGCTTTCGTGTTGTAAATTTACCGAATAACCTCTGGAATCGGTTTAACGTCAAAATATATTTTCGTCTTTCACAACGATAAGCCCTGGCTGACGGAGCGACGAAACATGTTTAATTTAGAACAGGTCCAGAGCCGTGCTGTAGACAAACATTTATTAGCATGAAATGGTTTAAATTGAGGGGTTGCTTCACTTGAACGGTTCGGAACGTGAAGGATGAACGCGGTGTTGAGGATGTGATCGATGCTGGAAAAATTGACGTTTTCCAGAGCTACAAAGTTAAAATAAAAAAAAGAAAAAATTTTTCGCATTTATCAATACTTTTTATTATATTTCTCCAATCACCATTTAAAAGCAATAGCAATATTAATAATGATCATAATAATTCAATTCAATATTTCTTTTTTTTATATTTATCAATAAATAAGTCGAATTTGTTATTCCGATGAATTTTTAAATCATTTCACTTAACGTATTTTAACTCTTGGAGTCGGCGTTATATGTTAAATTGAGTAGATTTGTAATAAAGGTTTTTTCTTTTCAATTTCTTGTAAAATTTAAAAGGAAAAAAAAAATTAAATATTTTCAAAAAAAAATATAAAAAAAATTTTGTGAAAAATGACAAATGCCAATTGAAAGCAGAAAAAATTGTTTAATGATTTTTCCTGAAGAAAAGAAGCATCAGTTAGTGATATTAAATATTTTTTAAATAGTCATAAATGTTGCTTTGTGCAAATTAAATATCGATTTGATTTTATTAATTTTTTTTTAAATTTTCTTGAGACTTTGTGACAGAATGTGTAAATTTATATGTAAATATATAAGGGATAAATATGTAATTACAAACAATTATATCCATTATACAGTTTGAAATTACCCAAGACTGTAAAGGGAGTTTTGAATCTTTGCTTCAAGAAAGTGTCCGATATACTAACGCAGAGTTTTAGAGATATTGTTAGATAACAACTTTTCGATGTATCGAGAAGTGCATCTTCATTGAAAATACATATTTAATCAATTGTAAATTTTATATATATATATATATATATATATAATTGTGTGTTTGTGTTGTGTGTGTATGTGTGTTGTGTATATGTGGGTATATTGATATATACATATAAAATAATAAAGAATTTTATCGTTTAACATTACGATAAAAATATAATGCTGAGAAGAAAAAAATATAAAGAATTTGTATTTCAAAACGTAAAAATTATAAAATAGACAAAAAACTGTGTTTTATTTATAAAATAATATCCGCTTATTTCTAATTATTTATCAACTGGTACATAACTGTCAGTCAAATATATAATTAATATAAGCGGAGAGAAACTTCATAAACTACAATATACATTTTCCGTACTTCTCAATTGACATCTCTTACACAAAAAATTTATTATTGAAACAAATTAACTGTAAATTTAAACTGTTTATTATCGAAAGATGTAGATAAATGTACATTTAATTTTATTCACTACATCAAAAAGAAAACAAATCCACATATTTACTGCATTTTATAAAATATTAAATAATTTTCTTTTGACCTTTTATTCATTTATTTAATACTTTCAATTGACTGCGTATGTATCTTATAGCAAATATATGTATAAAGCGAAAATGCTTGAGGATTACTATGAAGAAGATAGCTTAAAAAAAGTCATTAATTTTGACTGAGAATATAAAATTGACTTTAACGATATTTTTTTTTTTTTTTCACATCTTCAAATATGAGAGTATCTAAATGGTAATGCATAAAGAAAAAAACAATGTGTGTGTGTGTGTGTGTGTGTGTGTGTGTGTAAAACCGAATTTTTTAAAATTTCTATGTCTAAAGATGACCTCTCGCTGATGAAATGAGTTATTGTCATCCTGTAGATGATTTTTTTTTCGGTTTTATTTTTTACATGATGCACTAATATTAGATGCATTTTGTGAAATTTTAAGAGATTAGCCTAGAAAACTTAAGTTTAGTGCACGAGCAAGATGAGTACATGTTTCTTTGATTTTTCTAAAACATTTACACATAAGTACGTATGTTTATATATGTGTATATATATATATACATATATATATGTGGACGGATCGCTTATGTAATCAACTTCCTTATATACAATGTAATACAATAATAAACAGATTAATATTCTTAACAAATCATGCGCTGGCTAATATTATTAAAATATTTATATTTGCGACAAAAATCATAAATGTGTATATGTTGTGTGTGTGTATGTGTATGTGTGTGTGTGTAATATATATATATACATTTTTTTCTTAAGTGGTTAACTTTGATTTTTTGATATTCACATGGAAACTTATATTTACATTTGTTAACAGAAAATCTTCGGGAGTGTAATTTAATAACTAATGTCTTTTTAGTTTATTTAATTTTTATTGTTTAAATATTTCCAACTTGTCGAGGAAAAAATTCTTTCAAGGTGTGAGTGGCTGCCGGCATTTTGAAACATTGTTTTATGCTGTTTAAGAAAAAAAAAAAAAGTTTTTCATCCTCCGACGATGTGATGTAGCTGTGGGTGCATGCGAAGGCTTTGCCTGTCCTCGTGTCGGGTCGAGGGAAATCTTTCAGGTTTTCGAAAATTCAGATATATCACCCGGTTAGTGGTGAACTGTTACGAACAAGCGATGGCGAACCCATGACGTACGTCAAATAACTTTAAACACAGCTTGATTTGCAAATATCTTAACGTTTACATTGACAAAGTTATAAATCTTGTGCTCGTCCCAAAGTCACAGAGTTGCTTTTAATTTTTTAAATTAATAGAATTTTAAGCAATTGCGCTTGGGCTCGTGGAAGGTGAATTAATTAATTTCTTTTTTTTAAGTTTAAGCAAACCCGCGTTAGTTAATAAACCGAAATGAAATGCGATGGATATTTTTCGACTGCAATAGAGTACACTGCTTTTCGAGCCCCTAAAGATTGCTTCTAACGTAAAAACAAAATCCTTTATTTTTTTTTTCAAATATATATTTATGTGGGAAAATTAACGAAATTAAAAAAAAATTGGGAAGCAAACGTAAAAACGGGTCGAGCAAGTACATAAAATTATACAGACATGTTATTTCAGTTGCAAGTGCAGAGATGGTTCAATACGTTTTTCGGTGGATTTCACAGCTTGCAGTTCAACGCGAGAAGTTATCTCTGCTAAGCGCCGTGCAGTTAGTATGTGAACCAAACGCTTTAGACAAAGCGACAGGCAACAGTGTGGAATACCACCGAAAATTGTTTCAATGTTCCAGTTGGCAGCGGTAAGATTCGCCATCGTTGCATGCGGGGTTAGTGTGAGTGGTTTCCGGTGTGCACCGGGGGGTTCGGGGTATTTTCCTGTTCTTTTAAAGCGCGGGAGCGAGCTCGGAAGCTGTCGCCTCCTCGAACCGAGGATTCCTTCTCCATTTATGCGACCTAAAGAGAAAAGAAGCGAACTCTCTGGTTTGTCCGGTGATTCGGCGTTAGGTTTCGACACCTCGGGGAGTGGTAAGAAGCCAACCCAACACCACATTCTGCGATGATGTTAAGGAATCCACGAGCGGGCACGTTCGCTGTCGGACTACTAACTAATGAACGGTGCCGATCTATCGTTAGTCTTGGTTTTCCGGAGTTTTACCGTCGCAAATGCGTTACCTCTGAAAAATATTTAAAGAACCATCATGAGTTGAGTTTAAGCAACGGCAGAATCAAGGGGTTTTCTTCCGGCCTTCGTTCGCGTGTGTGAAGGCGGAATCGGGACTTGGGATTCGAAACATTTTTATGGTTGTAAAACGCATCGGCAGCACCGGGAAAATTCAGCAGTTTCACGACTTGACCGGAGCCTCTGCCGTCCACAGATCGTACCACGGACTGCACTTCGTCTTGTTCTCCTTGACGCGGAGCTGCTCCTGGAACAAGTTTGGGTTATCCTTCAGCTTGTTAACGGACTTCTCCATGTAGTATTTGCCTCCTTCCGAGTCTTCTTGCCACTTCTTGATCTCCTTAATTTTCGAGTTGACGTTCCAAGTGGGAAACTCCTTTTGCCGTCCGTCTCCCTCTATGTAATGCGTCGCCAAGTCGTTCGAGCTCGACTTCGTGAGCTTCATTCTCGGCAGGAAGCTTTCCTTCCGTATGGTTTCTGTGTCCGTGTCGTCGGACAGATCGGATCTACCGTTTGACAGATCCGATTTAAGTTTTTCGTCGAATACATTCAGGCGACTAATGTCGGACTGATTCGATGCCTTTATCGTGTTGTCGTTGCTGCTGCTCGCGTTTTTGCTGTATTTACCGACGCTTTTCCTTTTCGCCGTCAAATTGACGTGGTCGTTGACGACTATCACGGAATCTGCGCCGTCGTCTATGCCGTAGGCTTCGAAATTTTCGTCCGAGAGATAGATCTCCTCCTCCGGCGTCTCGCTCTTAATCTGGTTCTTTCGCACGTTCTTCTCGTTGTTTCTCTTCTCCATCTGCTTCTGGTTGTCCGTCTGCAGCAGGGTGTCGGCCGAGGCATAGATGTTCTCTCCCTTTTCTCCGTCCCCTTTGTTCCGCATCGCTTTGTACTCTTCGTCGTCTTTCGCGGTCCTCACATCGATCAGGCTTCTGTGCTTCCAAAGAGACATTCCCTCGAGGATTTCGTTTTTGTTGGCCCTCTTAAATTTCCACAGGGATTTCGCCCTCTTGACGTTTATCCTGGCCGGGATTTCCGGTATCTTTTCGATGGCGACGGGAGTCGTTTTCAGGAGGTCGTGGCTGTCGAAGCGACCAAGGGTCCCGCCGTTGTCCACGTTTTGTCGGACGGACAGGGTTCGTGACACTCCCGGGTGCTTTGCCACGCTCTGCTCGTTCACGTCGTCCCAGAGATCCAGGGCCGACTTGTACAGCAGCCATCCCCGCACCGAAGACATCATCTCCTTCTTCGCCGGATCGGCGGTTCCGTTCGTCATCAGGCTCCGGGCGGCTTGCTGCGTTCTGTTTCGGATTTTACGCAAAATCACATTAGTTACTAGTAAAATTTCATTTCGCAAACATCCCGTCACCAAATCAAAAATTTTGCTTTCCCCCTTTCGGCAGGGCGAAAAGTGAGTTCTTCCGGAGTCTGATACTTAACGGCGCCAAAGGTGGAAAACCTTCGGATCCACAAAACAACCTATTTCTAAGCTTGGGCATTGATTTGAAAAAAAAAAACAACATACTACAGATATTTATGGCACGGGAGCATCAAAACCTATGAAGGTCCTAAATTTGTAGCTTGCCATCCAAAAATTCCTTTAATACCCGGGTTCGGAGGGAAATCCGTGAAATTTCAGTAAAAATTCTTAAATAAGTGTTTGCTTGCAAATAATAAAAAGCCTTCTCTCTCTCTGTGTGTGCCTATCTCCCGTACTTCCCCCGAAAGATTAATTTTCAAAGGCTGACAACATAATTTTCAAGATTTTTCTCATTTTTTTCAAAATTCCGATCTGGCCTAATATAAAAATATGAAAAAGCAGCATCGCATTTCTGTAATGGAGAAAATGAAAAGAACATTCACGGCTTGGCCGGCAAATTTTACAATTTGATTCTTAATAGAAAAACTGATGAGTCAAATCGACAGGTCATCGACCTCGACTTTCTTCCTCAAGGACGCGAGGTCAAGGTTGAAGGTCACGAATGCTGATGGATCATCCCCAAGATCCCGGTCGGTCCGCCAACGGAACGGGGGACATTCAAAAAGTTTCGAATTTTTCCTTCCTTTTATCTTTCGTTTATTTACTGAGCCCCAAGTGCATCCTGAGCCGAATCTGTTCGGAACGCCCGGGAAGCTTAAAACAGAATTCGCCGCTTCAGGTTCGCGCTCGCTTTCCTCGTGAGCGAAGTTCAGATCCCCGAGAGCCCTTAATGATTTTGCGCTTTCTTCGGTGAGGTTCAATCTTACCTTGCGGAATCGTCGTCGGAATAGTCGACCTCCGGCTGGGGAGGAGGATCGTTGCTGAAACCGCTGTCGTTGCTGCTGTGCAGGCTCCCGGGGGTTCCGTTTGCTCTTTTGCCTCCGAGGTGGAGCGGCAGCGGTGGCATGGGAGGGGGGTAAACGGTTCTCCTTTTCCCGGGCAGCGTGGCAGCATCTCCTCTCGGGCCGATCACGGTTTGGGATGGGGCATGGACCGCGGCGGAAGTGACGGTCTTCAAGTTAGATTGGGTCAGCTCCGGGACCGGTGCCGGTAGCGAAGGAGGAGGCCCCAGATTTGGATAGGCGTTGGTTATGGGCCTTTTCGAGGTCTGAAACAAGAAAAAAAGAACACGATTTATTTCATTTTGGATTCGAAAAGAAGCAAAATTAAAATCGAAATTTCGAAAGGACGGATATTTGGGGCAGGAGCTTTTTATTGCATTTTTCCTTGCTTCGGCGTCTGTAGTTGTCGAAGAAGACCGAAGCACGATTTACACATAAATATCAAATCATTTTGTCGCGAAATTAGCGGATTTCTTGCCGTTATTAAAAACAAAGCGCAATTCAGGCCGGATTGAGTTGCAAGGAACGTGTGTACCCTCGGAGGTATTCTCACCTGTTTGACTGGTCTCCTTTGTACGATGGTATCACCGAACAACATTGTGGAAGGTGGCTTACTGAGGTGGCCGACACTAGTCATCCCCACTGATACGGGAGTGGTAGCGGCGCTGTTTATGGATTCCAGGCGCGGATGGGAAGGTGAGCTGTTGGCGACGGGAGAACGACATTATCGAAACTGACGTCCGGAGAGGTGCTTTGAGCTTGCGGACGAAGAACAAAAACCGGTATTCTTACCAAATGCCGTTGTCGTCGGTGATCGGCTCCGTGTATGCAAGCGGAAACCACCCGCTGCATTGGGTTCTTAAATTTTCCCCGAATTGCCAACCTTTGTTTCGTTCTCCAGCTAATGCAATGATGTCTCCCTCCAGAAAGCTAAGCTGATTATCCCCGGATGATAAATAGGCATACAGTGCTTTAGTCAGCGGAGCTTCCCATGTTGCTTTATCCGGCAGAGCCATTGATTTCGGCCTCTGGGGGCTGGATCGATCTTCTGAAATTTTAACAATTTAAAGGTAAAATTTCACTCTAACGTTATTGCTGCTGCTTTGGTCGTTTTCTCCCTTCGGACGGGACAAAATCGTTCACTCTAAAGTGCATTTGCCCGGTCTAATTTACGGGGATGATTCGAGCTGCGAAAAAAGGCGGAGAGATAAATCTCCTCCGGCGATTTGCATGCCGCCCCGTGAAATGTGGCAGAGGGATGAAAGTTTACAAAGCCAATCTTCGATTTTTGAAGCCCCGTCTTTGGGATGTTAACTCGACGGATAAGGCAAACTGAAGACCCAGATTCGGCTTTTACGGCTCTGCAGTGCATGGAAGTGGCTCGGAGCAAGAAACTCAAATTCGACGCTTCGGGTGGACAACGTCGGTCTCAAGGAAACGATGCTCGGAGAGATTTATTGGGTCCGTCGTTCGATCCCGAGCATCCTTTAAGGGGGGGCCATCAGCAATCGTCCCTTGTTGAAGCCCCAAAACCTATGTAGGTGGAAAAATTCGAAATCGTTACTTCTTTCAACTCCAGCTTGGTTAATGGCCCGTGGATTTACGTCGGGAATCTTTTTAAATCTTTCGTTGTCCCCGAATCGTCAGCGACACCTTTTCCAGCCCTGGAACGTGCCCGGACCGTGCGCCGACGCCCGGTTTAAGGCCCGCCGTTGGCAATTCCAGTCAAAACGCTAAGCCTTCGGGTAACGATTCTGCACCGAGAAAGCCTCCCTTCGCATTTTCTTCGATCACGTTCACGGAAACTTTTCCCGCATGCGATAAATGACAGTGTTAAAGGTTCCTCTGATGCCTTATCCATTTCAGTACTTTCACTAAATGCCATCGTTGTACTTACATGTACATCACAGAAAATCAAACGCGGGTTTGCCTCCTTCGTACCGTTTTCTCTATGCACCACCGTACAAAAATAGTGGATTGTTTACAAGCGAAAACTGCTTTGTTTCATCGCACGATGTCCTCCTGACATATTCCGAATATGCGGAATTAACTCTTTCCTTTTTTGACCGGCTCAAAACCGTCTGATATTACTCGAAAATCTCGAAAAACAGGCGTCCGGCAGAATCAGCGCCCGGACGGAAAATAAAATTTGCGTTTATAAGGGAACGGGCGAATATATCGATTTCAAATCCTTTTGTTTGAGTGTAAGGCGTGTACCATTTTCGCCTTTTCAAATTTCAAACAATGGAAATTCAAATATTGGTCTGCCTCGTTTTTGTATTTCCCACCTTCGACGCCGGCTTTAAGATTTGGCATCGTGTGATCGTCTAGAATAACGAATATAACGACGCCGTCGGATTAAATTGCTGAGAGAAAAGAATCTGCTTTCGGTCCTTCGGTTTGCACGGCTAAAAGTGCAGCCGACAGGGGAATTGCTTTAAGCTTAGGCGTAAAACCTCATTTTATTTGCAGCAACACGTAACAATTCCGTGGCAACGTCTTGCGGGAAGAATCGCTGCCGGAAAAGAAATTTTAACTTTAAGATTTTGAAAAATAAACCCGATATCTCAGCGAACATTCCGCGGGACCCGATCTGCGGGATTCCCTTCGGAAAGGCACTTTTGGAGCGCTGGCGAAATTCCATCAGAGATAGCCACCCGGCGATTTTCAAAAAGCTGTCACTTTATTCCGAAACGCCTCCTCACGAGGCTTCTTTGATGATCTCGAGCCAAAAAACCCAAAACGAAAGATCCTGGGAAGAAGGGAGGCAGAGACAGTGAAGAAAATTCATTTTCAACCAAATTGAATTTTGCCCCCCCACGAAAACCGGATATAAAGGGACCCGGAACCAGGAATTCATGTTCTACAGAAAACGTTCACCAAGTCATATTTCAACTTGTAAAAATGTTGTCACTGTTAGAATTTTATGATTTTATCAGCCCGATATTAACCGCGAGTATTCCGCTGATCGCCGTTTCATGTACCTGCTCGGCGGTCATTCCCTGCTTTAAAATGATTTTATTAGTCGGGGAAAAGATCTTCATAAGTTTTGACTTTGGGTTTCGAAGCAGAAAACCGACTTAAAAAGGAAGAGTTAATCTTCATGGGCATGGTTTAGGGAGAACGCCCCGGGATGATTTCAGCCGGAAAGATTTTGATCGGACCAAGCCAGAACGTCGCTCTCCTCTAGGATAATGGCAATTGGAATTGGTGCAGAAAAAAAAAAAAAAGGACGGAAATCATCTTGAACTTAGCACGTTGATTAGAGATGACATTAATGCTGTTGGGAGTGCGCAGTGTAACTGGAGAATGTTAAGGAATTATGCCGAGGGATGATTCCGGGAGGCCACAGATAAATTATTGCTCCTCCCCGAAGACCATAAATCTTGGTTGCACCGCCGAGGAACCTTAACTTTCCCGAAGAAACAAAAAGGGGAAAGCGGAAAAATTAAAACGGGAAATTTTTAAACTTGCATCGGAAATGAGTGAAAGAGCCCCAGCAGGCCCCGCCTTTGTTCTTTTATGTGGAAAGGTTTGCGCCCCCCCCCCCCCCAGGAAATCCGAATCGGGCGGCGATTTTTCCCGCTTTCTTTACCTGATCGGAAAATTTTTCGAATTAAATTCCCGCGCGAAGAGCCGAGGTTACGATCGATTCTCGTCGGAAATTCGGCTTTTCCTGTTGGACCACTTCTAATTTTTTTCCAGGTTTCTCCCCGTACCTTTTTCCTTTTGGATCCGACGCCCGTGCGACAAATCAAATCCCATCACCCAAACTGCTCGCATTCGAGCGAAGGAACTTCCTTTTTAACAAGCAAACTGATTTACCTCTGTAAATGCGCGATCAACTGTTATATTGTCTTAAGTCCGCTGTCAGGAAGCCCGAACAAAAGAAGTGACGGAATTTCGAGTCTAGCTAATGCGGCAATAAGTTATTTATGTAGCGGACGAATGAGACCAGCATGCACACAAATGCGTTTTGTGCAGAGCACGCCGATTGATTGACGGATCATCATTGCCCGGCACGAACCCACGCTTCGAGACATGAAACGCAGAACGGGGAATGGGTCTCCCGGATGGATTTTCCACGGATCGCTTAAGTCAAATGCCTTGAAACAATGCTGAAGGATGGGATTTTCGGGGCGGGTTCCCGAAGGCGCGAGCCTTTCGAATTTTCCGATTTTTCGACTTCGGCTTTTTGCCTTTACCTTGGACGAGGGAGTGCGTCGAGGAATTCAGGTTATACTCGGATTTCGCCCTGGAAAGCGGTTTCAGACCGTTGGAGACGTCGTTGATGGAGCGAACGTCGAGGCAGGAGGCGTCCATCGATTTGGTTTTCCTCAGCTGCGACGCCACCGAGATGCCGTCCTCGTCGGTGTTGTTCACTCTGGACGACACCGTCTCGTCATCCTGCCAAAAGCTCAGTTGCTGAAAACATTAAAACCGCGTTACAAGGAGTTGCCTTCGAAAGGCGGTGCGAGATCGCTCCCATATTCGATTGCGAATGCATCTCACGGGACGAAAAAAGTGAAATTTTGCTCTAAAAAGGTAGGTATGTATATATATATATATAAGTGAGGTTGCAAATAAACAAGGTGCAACATTGCCGACAACCAAATCTCTTCTAAGACCGCGATTTCTACCTTATATACAACGATAAAAAAAAAAATACATAGAATAAACAAAAGTAATAACGTAACCCAAATTGTTTTTTAAAAAAGTCAAAAGCCCAGGATATTCCATTTTGCCTCGTCCGCAAAATCTTCGTTTCTCTCAGGGAAAAGGACACCGATGGAAAATCGTCGCATTTTCATAAGTTTACCCATACGTTTCACTTGATAATGCTAATAACGTGAAAAAAAAAACATTCCCGTCTTTTTCTAATCCCGGAAAAAAAGGAACTTCCAACCGGGAACGGGAATTATACAATTAACGACTGAGAGGGATTTCCCCGCGCCGCAAAACAGAACAGAAAAAGAAACAGGGAATTTTTTTTTTTTTTTTTACAAATAAGATTCGCTTGCGAGGAAAAACCTGGTTTTCCTACCCGGAAAAGACGCAGGTTTTCCGCTGCAGCTGAAAAGACATTTTTCAATTAAAATGGGACCGGCGAAAAGGTAAAAAATGTCGGGGATTATCGCGGCGAACTGATACGCGGCACAAAGCTTTGAGGGAAAGGCAAAAAGAAAAAAAAAAGAAAAATATTATTTTCAGAGGGAGGAATCGGATAGAAATTCGATTACCGAATAAAAAAAAAAAAAAAAAAAAATCTTCCGAGTGGGGGTGGTTTCTTTCACGGGGAAAGGGCGCGGGATTAGAATCTCTCTTTGCATTTCGCGACGGATTTCCCGGCTAACTCGGGCGGTGGACGGGAAGCCGTCGAAAGCCCGGGAAATCCTTCTCCTTCCGCTTTCGGACGGGTCGCCCGAGCTCTTCCCTTCCCTTCGGAGTATTCAGGGCAAAAGGCATTTCTTACGTTTTTCCCAGCGCAAAAGGTTCAAAACGCGGTTCGGGCGGTTTTCCGCTCGTCCCGCAGCGGGACACGGGAAAATCTTTTTTTCCTCGCGCCCTCCGGGGGCTCCACCGGCGAATTTCAAATTTAAAAAAAAGGAAAATGAAATGGTTAAACGCCACGTGTAAAATCGAGTTGTCGTCTTATGCGTTTTTGTGGCGAAATTACCGAATTTTTTGACCGTCGAAAATAAAACAGATTTTTCTTGTTGCAGATCCTAAACCGAAGAAATTTCGCTTAGGTGTTAAATAAGACCCGAAGAAATAAAAAAAAAAAAAAAATTCCAAAAGCTGCAACTCGAATGGTGCAATGCATTTTCTGCGACCAATCTTCACCGAGTGAAACAGAAAATGAAAAATTGTTCCGAATTCGACAGAACTAAATTTTGGGTTCTGTTTGACTCCTCGTCGACTGCCGGTTCATTTTTGCTTTTATTATTTATGAAACCTAAGGAAGTCTTGAAGTACATATATATAGACACATTTATGCTAATGACTGAATAGTCGTCTTCTGATTTCGAGCATAATTAAAATCTTTTTACATATTCTCACGTATTTTTTATTATACAACAACTTGTAAATAGCTGTTCGCGCCTTATAAAAATAAAATTATAAAAAGGAAAAAAAAATGAATTCCCAAATAAAAATTAAAATATCGTCCGCGGAAAGTAAAAATATAATAGCTTAACGAAAAAAAAAAAGTTACCCAATCGGGCATGGTTTAAAGTTTTTAGAGAAAAATCATACGAGAAGCATTGAAATGCATGGACATGCAATCGTAAATACGTGTGCACACGGTTTTATATCCCGGAGCCCGAATATGGACATAAGTTTCGGTCGTTTCAATTTGAAACGAAGAGTTATGATTGTGCAAAAAAAGAAAGAAAAATATGTTTAATTTGAAAATTCAAGCTATGATAATTATTTGAATATGTTGACAAATTTGAGAGGCCAGAAAAATTGCACATATTATTCGAACACACACACATATACATATATATGATAAAGTAAAAATAAATTTATTGCTATGTAAGTTACATTATTTGAGGGTAACATATACGAAAGTATTGCGTAACGGATATCGGGATTCCTAAAGGGCATCGCGTGCGAGATTTTCCAATTTCACTTCCGACAGGCGCATTTTATCGGGGGGGGGGGGGGGGGTCCCAATCCCGGTACCGGTGCCGTGTACCAGCGGTTAATTTTACTGCTAACA
>JAOWBB010010716.1:36284-75601 GCA_028565995.1 Ricinus marginatus
CCCCCCCCCCCCCCCCCCCCCCCCCCCCCCCCCCCCCCCCCCCCCCCCCCCCCCCCCCCCCCCCCCCAAGCCCGTGACCGTTGCCGTGTACCAGCGGTGAATTTTCCTGCTAACACGGTGAAAATTCAAAAAAAACTCTTCGTAAACTCCTTGGGCGACGACGGAAAAGCCCTCGCATTTTCCGCTCTCTTTCGCTTGGAACAATAACAAGAAGGAAACTACCATTTATCCGCCCTGGGCAATTAATTTTTACTTCTTACACGACAACTCCGAACATTAATGCACGTGCATAAGTGAACGCGCTTTTTCCAGCAAAAGGGGAGTTGCTTTTTTTTTTTTTTTTTTCCTGGACAAAAAAAGAAGAAAACTCCCCGCGGGGCTCGAACCGACAGCGTTCGTTAACGTAAATTTTTCCCATTTTCTTTGTCCGTCCCCGTTTCGTACGGGTCCCCGATAAGATGTTTCTGCTGCTCGCGCTACAATCGGAACCTGAGATTATGTAAAATTGCGACCCGAATGTGTTGAAAAATTAACCGTGTTCGTGGCGTGAGCCCCGCATTTTGCAAAATTCAATCCAGCACATAAAACGCCACCAATCACGGGCAATTTACTTCTTTTTGCTGCGGCTGAAATGGAGAAATTCAGCGGCGGACGAGGAGGAGTTTAATTCCAGTCCTGAATGGAATAATGCGGAAAAGCTGGGATCTGTCCTCGTGGTAAGTGAAAAATTAATCAAATGCGCGGAGTGCTCACTCTTAGCTTCGCACTGAAAATGCTGTCAACAGTTTCCGGTATGTATTCCCTCGTTCTTGCCACTTCCTGCCAATCCTCCAAGTGTCTGACGTAGGACGCCACGCCGGCGCTGTGGTAGGCCAAATAATGTTTGGCCAGAGAGCACTGTCTCTCGAGTACAAATCCATATCGTCGCCTCTCTTGAGTGAGAGCCTGAAATTTAAAAAGTCAACAGAGGTTTAATTTTCAAAAAGGAGTTACATTTACGAGAAACTGTCAGATTTGCACTGTAGTCATTCTGTGCGGTCACGATCTCGCGTTTTGCGACCTCCACCGCTGCACGGGCGGTTCCAGGACAGGGAAGAAGGAAAATTTTCTTTTTTTTTCCTGGCTTGCTGCAGCGAGCGAATGAAGGAGGGATTGATGAAGTGCTTAGTTCGGAGAATCTGCTGCGTGAAGCAGTAACGAGAACACTCGGTGAGGAAAGCTGAAAAGCCCAAATTTATGACCGGGGAGAAGAGCCGGGAAAATTAGTCGGATCGAGATGCGAGGAAAGGAAGAAATGTCGAAGATGGAAGAAAATTACTCTTCGCCGGCGAAGATACGAAAACTAAGTGAAGGCAGCAGAATGGCATATTAAGGGTGATTCCCACCAGGGTTGATGATGCGTCCTGGTTTTCCACCCGGGAAAAACCACCAGGAAAAGGTTTCTGTCAAAGAACCTGCACGGCGGCAACGGAGCATCAGCTCGCAAATTACGCAGATTTTTCTTTTTAATGAAAATAATTTCTTAACCATTTGGTGATCGTCCACCGACGCGCTTTTCACAAGGTTCTGATTCAGGTATGCACCTTATAAAAAAAAAAAAAAGAATGAACTTACGTTCTTGAGGCTCTGCTCGCAGAAAGTGTCCAGTTTTGACTTTTCTTCTTCCAGAATTTGCATGTTCTGAAAGTAATTTTAACTGAATTAAAATCCGCAGCTTAATATGAATATGTTGGTTTTTCCGCGTTTCAGAGATGAAAACGATTTTTGTGGCACGAGCTTTATGGATGAAAGCTCCAGCAGGTAGATGTGGAAAAAATTTTTTCTGCGGCTTCTTAAGCCGACAGCGGAAAACAGGCAATTCGAATTAAAAACGAAGTTCTCATTTCAACGGACAGGGAAATATTTTCCCGGTTTCGAACGACGCGAAAGCTATCGCATTTCAAATGGAATTTCAACGTGAAACTCGAAAAGGAGCGAAGAAAATTTAAATTATCTTTTCTTGTTCTACAATTTATATGTACGGCGTTAAAATCGAAGGTGCACGGATAAACAATTCATATTTGGCTATTCATTTAGTGTAACCGGCTGAAAGTGGAAATTGCACGGGTTTTCCGATACCTGAGATGGGGCCGGAGTGCGACTCGCGTTCCACGACGCTGGCTTTTTAGGAAAAATCTTAAAAAACTATAAAACTGAAATCGAGAATCTGAGGGTTGCTAAAAAGTTGGTTCGCTTTTCGGCAAGGGTTGCAGAGTTCGCTTTTTCATTTTACACATAATTTACCTTTAATTCTTTGTCCATCGCAGACCCGGTTTTGCCGCCGGTTTTGCTCCCTTTCTTGCGGTATTTCTTCATGTTGGCCGCGGCTTTGCTGTACGATTCCGAGCGGATTTTGTGCTGCTGCAGAAATTTCTTCTGCTCCGACTGCGAAAAAGATGCGAGAGAAAAGAGATTTTATTTCTGCGCGCGGCAAAAGATAATTTGCTCGAATTAAAATTTGTAATTTAAAGTCGGGGCTTGGAGCTGCGAATCGCTCGGAACTTTCCGAAGCCTCGTTGATTTATTATAAAACCGCAAAAATGGTGCTTTACCGACGCAGAAGCTCCAAAACATTCTCTTTTCGGGTAACATTTTTAAATAATTTCTTCGTTTAACCTGCCCCTTTGCCGTTGCTTTTTCGGTTGCTCGAATCGCGTGCCCCCAGATTTGCTGCCGAGGGACAATCCCGGAAAAACGCTTTTCATCTGAAACCTCGGCAATCTGCATTATCTGGAAGCAATTCGTTCGGCGATCTCCGGATTTGTCGAAGGCTGCCGCAATTCATTAGCGGAAAAATCTGGAGGATCGTGAACGAGAATGTAATTTCAATATATAATGGCTCCGGCGGTATTTCCATGTGCCTCACAATTAACTTCGGCGAGTGGAACGCAACTGCAGTCATTAATCTTATGGAAAGTCCACGGATCCCGCGAGCTTTCGCGCAAATTTTGTCAGCCTTTGCCCGCAATCTGCGTAATGAAAGTTGCGAGAGGGCCTGGAGACTTGTAAGGTTTCCGGCTTTTTCGGCCTGCACTAGGTACCCGGTTGGCATCCCGATGCCCCCGCGCGTGTCTCTGTCGAAATTTTACCGAATCATCCGTTGAAAACGCGTTTTCTCTGCCTCCTGCCCCGTCCTGCGAAGACGTGGAACCGGCGTAGGCCGCTCCCGTGCCTTGAAACCGAGATATTATTCTCGATGACTCGCTTTTCTTCGAGGCTGGTCGATGGAAGATGTCATTACCGAACCTCGAGGACGGCATGTGGCATTTCCTTATGGAAATCCTCCAAGGAAATAATTTCAAAATCTCATCTAGCAAGCCATTAATTGCCTTCGTCGTTCCCAGTGAGCGCGCTGCTGCGAAACCCCGGAGTGCAGAATGCTCCGTCACATTCTGACGGGGATCCCCGGTCTCGCGGAAAATTCATTTGAGCTTGTTTTCGGGTGATAAGCCCGAAGCTTGGTAAAATTCTCTCATTCCCGATGCATTTATTCTGCTCCTTACTTTCTCACCCGCTTTATTAACGACGCGCCCCGGACTTTTGGGGTGTAGTATTGGCCGATCGTAAACATCGATTAACTCTCGGTTATTCGCCTTTCATACGGTCTCACGCACACAAAACAGCGGATTCGAACGCATCCCTCAGGGGGTGTTTTCCGCGACACTTACACAGCCGATTTCATACGTGTTTCTCGGGGGTAACAAGCAAGCACACGAAGAATAGCGACGAATGGGGCGAAGAAAGATTCCCCATCCTCGTTTTCCATATTTTAATGCAGCCAAGAAAACTATGGCACCAAAGCCGTGATGCAGAGTTACGGAATGGTTTTAAGCGAAATATAAGTCAGTCGTTAATATTTACGGGTCCCGAAAATCGTGACTGTCGCTCGAGCGAGCCGTTTGCCAAGTACGTGCGGCTGCAGAAAGAAGTCCGTGCAGATGATGCCGCATTTGCTGATGCAGCGATCACAATAATCGCTGATTAATAAAATGCGGCCCTAAGGAGTTCCGTTTATTTCCATCGTTTCGATTACCGGCGGAATCGCGCGGGGGCTTCTTTTGTCCCGGGAATTTCGGAAAAAGGATTCGGAGCTTTCTTCGTTTCTCTCCTAGGGGAAACCCGGGCGAAAAATCAAAAAGCGTCTTCGGTTGCCGTCCGAACCGGGGGAGAGAACCCTTTCAGCGACAATCAAAGTAAAAAAAACGCACAAGTTCGACTCGTCACGTCAAAAAGGTGATGAAAAGGATGAATGGGAAACGTACTTTTAATGGGCTTTTTTAAAATTTAAATTATATACTCTTTAATAATTGAATTACCCCGAGTACAATGGTACACAGCTCACTTCCATCTGGTTGGGGAGGAAAAGTGTCAATTGGAAATGTTCTCTTCAATCACGGAAATTGCTCACGAAATTAAATTTTCACATTTTTTTTTTTCTGTACAAACATTAAAAGAAAAGCTTAAAATTAAAAGAGACCGTCGATCCCTGTTATCTGTGGATAACACATATAAATCGCAAGTTAAAATTTAATTCTGTTGGCAGATTTTCCCGTAAGGGCTAGCTGAAAACTCGGGTGTCAAAGGATCATTATTTGTTGATCGTGTCACGCTGTTGGGTCCAGACCGTAAAAAAATAAGACCTATTTAAATGGTCTGTTCCTTAAGGACCTCGACTTTCGGGAGCCCGCATTCCGTCCGATCTTTTCTCCCGCGGCAAATGCGTGCCTCGTCCGAACTCTCGTCCGCATGTCGGAGATGGAAACCTAACAAATGAATAAAATGCGAAAGGGTGACTGCGCCTTTGTTCACGACGAACGCGAAAACTGCGAAAAAAGGATGACGTCCTCTCCGTGCGATTTCCCTTAATAAAGCTCCCGGCAGCGACAGCGGATTCCAAAACTACAAAAGTGATAAACGCTTCGAGCTGCATTATCCAAATTTCGAGCTATAAACTTCTGCACAAGACCATTTCGGATGGAGGGAGGCGGGAAATGGAAATTGAATCCGGGAAATTCATTCCTTTTTATGTGGGCTGTTACGGCAAAAAAGGCCCAGAACTCGAGAGCGTACCAAACTTTTTATTTTTTTATTGCTGTCGATTTTCGGGTCTCGTTCTCCTTCCCCATCTGGCCGTTAAAATTCCGAAAGGGAAGAAAAGGTTTGGTGCCGGGAAATCTTCCTCCTCTCGCGGATTTGACAATTTTCGGCACTTCTCGCCCCGCTCCGGATGCGGTCCGCGGGAAATGCGGAAAAGTCGAACTTTTCATCAATCGCACCCTTATTTTTCGGGACTTTTCTCTCTCCCGTTTTCGGCGGCTCGGGTAAAGTTAGGTGGGAAAAAGGAAAAACGCAAGTTGAGAGGGAAAATGAGAGAGCGGAAAGCGAGTAAAAAGTTTCTGAATATCATAAATCTAAGCAAATCTTACCGCGTTCTTCCCTTCTTCCAAATTCCCGCCTCCCCTTGCGATGACATGTGCAGCATCCTTGCCGGAGCCGTCACTTGCTCGCCCCCCGTGTCATCCCTTGATTCCCGTTTCAGAAAGCGGAATGTTCTCGCTTTATCGGCAGTTACATTTCCCTTTCGCCGTATCATCCCTCTCCCTTTGAGAGTAAATTGAAAATTTTCCCGCGGCATGAGTTTCCGGCTAATTCTGTGCCTGCGCACACCTTTTCCCCTTCGGCCTCTGCTACTTGGTGCGCTCGGAAAGCGAAAACCAAAACGCGGAACGACCTGAACCCCGAAATTTTTTTGAAAAAAGAAATTGGCTCAAGTCTAATTCACCATTAATCTGGGCGCTCGATGTGCTGCCGCTTTAAATGGGATCTTTATCTACCCTTAAAATATACCGGGCAAATAATTACATCGCTGTAAAGTTCATATATCTTTTTCCCCTTTTCACCGAATCCATTGCCGATGACACGTTTAATGAACAGCCCAGCTTCAGTTGTACATATATGATATATAACATCGATAAGGCATTATGTAGAGAGAAAATGAAATATTTACGAAAAAAGTATACTTACTTGAACTACTTTAGTGTCTTTCTCTAAATTTGTTTCTAATGGCACTAATAAATCGACGTAAAAGGCTTTCAGCTGAAACAAAAATAAATTTTTCAATTATTACACTTGCTGTTCAGTTCGATATATTTTTTTTGGTTTGTTTATAACGCGTACATTTCCTTGGAACGCCATCCATTCTGCTTGGTGCATAAAATAATGCATTGATGCGTCGAAGCATATCATTGCCCGAGGTAATAATATAATAAAATAAATAAAATTTTCATTTGTCGAGCGCTCGTAAAACAAATGTGAAAAACGGGCAAAAGATATTTACGAATTCCCGTTTATAATAATGAGATCTTCTCCTCCGAACTTGAATATAAATAATCTCAGAGAAGGAAAGATAAGTTCTTGCAACATTTCCCCACGTGTAAGAAAATACATGATGCCACAGATTTACTCTCCGTCATTGCGCTAAAACCGTTTCTCGGACTCGTCATTTCATTTGTGTTTCTACGTTCATAATTTGTGGTGCGTACGGATATTGAAAAGTGCAGATCATTTTCCGGATAGCACGCCCCGGGCGCCGCATCCGAACGCCTTTTTGCCGATGCAGTAAGCGGAGGTATCCCATCTCGAACGGTCCTTCCAGGACGAAACTCAAACGGAGGGCGCACTCCGCCGGAGCACGATTGATCCGGTTCGGTTTGAATTTCATCCCCGTTAGCGTAAACAGAGCAAAATAACTTTTGATTAACCTAAGCCGCTGTTCCACGGCAGATCTCAACCAGTCGGCGAGCCGCGTATTAGACTTTTAAGCAAAGCAAACCTCGCATGAATAATTTTCCCGTGGCGGAAAGCGAACATTAAAACTAATCCAGTTAAAATTAGGAATATTTTCCCTCATTTCGAATACGGATGAGGCAATCGAGTTTTCAATTTTTCTCTCAGCATTTTTCCCGGGGACCTGGACGCAGCTCAGGAGGTCACAAAAGCGAAGCGTGACATTATCTAAAAACCTTATAAATTAAAAAAAAAAAAAAAATGCACGCGCGGGGAATTAGATAGCGGCGTACCTGGCTGAGGTTACCGAGGCAAAGGCTCGAGTCCGTCTCTCGCCTCGGATGAGATGAGAGGACAGATTTATCTGCACGGGAAAATTCTCCGTTTTCCGGTACCCAGGGGGCCACGCGGGTGTCAAAAAGGAAAAAAACACCCCCGGACAGCCTTTCCGATTCGCAACTGGACAGCGCTCGAGGGTACGTCACTTTGTCCCGAATGAACCGGATAAGGATAGGAAAAATCTGGAAAACTATAAATTACATGTACGTTTTCGCGCTAAAATTCCATTTATGCTCTTAATTGTTGATGAACAAAGTAGTTTTCCATTACTGTCGGATCTTTTTTTTTGCAAAAAGAAAGAAAAGGCAACGAACTTCGAAACGTTTTAAATGGTTGGTTTTCAATTCCGCATGTTTTCAGTTAAATGCACAAGTCGTTAATTTTAAACGCAGTTTTAAATATGGAGACGAATGAATCAAAAGAATATCTAACATACACCTTTTTATACCCACATTCTTTTACCATACCCACATTCTTACGATGTAAAAAAATGGGAAAATTTTCATCTGTCGCGAATCCAAAAATCCCGGTTCCTGCTGGATTGACGTGGATATTTTGTTAGGTTTCTGTTGGGCATTCGCACGGGTCACGCTACGTTAAGTTTCCAGATGCAGGTATCAATACGGACAAAAAACGACAAGGTGACCGATTATGGAAAAATTAATATGTTTAACGTAATAAGAATGTCCTTTGTGATTAGGAAGAGTATAAATAGATTTTGCTGGGAAATTACATTTAAATTATTTTTGATCGAAGTTTAACATTTTTTAAACTGTTGCTGCTGGCTTGAAATCACAAACTTTTCGGTGTTTCGATATTCAACATGAACGTATGAAAATTGCCCTGGATCGAGTCGCTTCTGGCCGTTCTCAGAGATGGCATTTAGCGAGTTATTTAATTTTCGGTCCGGGAAAAGTGAACGCCATTAACAATGAACAGCGGGAGCTTGAATTGAAAAGGATTATCATTATAAAAAAAAAGGATTTAAAAGGTTTTTTTTTTTACCTCCAACAACATTACAATAATCTTTATGCAGCGGAAATTTCATTCTAAAAAAAAAAAAAATATATTAAAAACCCATTCAGAAGATGACAATACTTGTTCGGTATGATACATTTATTTTTAACTCCATTTCCAAAATAGCATTTTACTCGTACATTGTTTTTATTTTTTTTTCTTTGTTCCTCCGTCTGTCGGATTTTCCGGTGCGAAACCTTTTTTTTATACTTCTTTGCTCCCGCTGTCCTTTTTGCTGCGGCAGTGTTTGCCCTCCTGTGTCGTATTTTTTTTTTTTATTTTTTCCTTAATTGCTGATCCCGCTAAATGGCTCCGTTTGAAATTAATTTTTTCGCTATTGTCGGTGCCAAAGCACAAGAGGAAAAAAAGGCTTCGTTCGCACATAGAAAAATTATTCTTCAGCCTACGGAGAACGATCGGAAAGCTCGAGGAAAATATTGAGCGGAAAAGGAAAAAGGACCTAATTTGGTTTCCCGAAAAAGTGATTTCGTTGTTTCTGTCCGCGGTGAACGTGAGAATTTGCTTGCGAAAAACTCTGCGTCCGGGAAAATAAAAAAGAATAGTTTAAAAATTTTTCCTTTTTGCGCTCCGATTTTCCGCAAATTTTCACTTGGCTGCAAATTATTTAGCACCACGGAAAAAGAAAAACCCCAAATCGGCTTTAATTTGGTATGCGTTACATTACATTATCCAATTACATCGCCAATCATCCATTCGTTCATTATATTGCCATTCAGATTTTTCGGGACCGCGTTGAACATACGAAAACGTCCCAGTGCAGACGTATCTTGAATAGGTGTTTCATTACAAACCGCAAGGAATCAGAGGAGTTTCAATATTCAATAAAAAAGGATTAGTTTTCCTGTTAATTTGAGCATGCAAAAATTGGGTGCCGTAATAAGAAGAGAACCTTAAATCGCGAAGATGTTTAAATGTAAAATAACATGAGAGCAACAAAACAAACTCACGATATTCATTTGCTGGGCTTGGATTTCTTTGTAAACTTCCACAACCTGCATGAGGGCGGAACCTGAAAGTAAAAAAAAAGATAATTTTTAGCTTTTGAAGTGATCGTTTAAGCTCGGGAACCCATTCGGGGTGGTTGGAAGTGGGGAGACCTGCCGCTCTATCCGGTGCATTAGCAGGAGCATCAAAAAAGATCGTTCAGCAGCATTAATGGATCACCCCGGGGAAAAAAAAAGCTCGGGCCCCGAGCAGGAGATGATCCTGGAACGTCCGACACTGATTTTGTTATTATTGTTCGACAAGACGGGGTGGTTTCCATAAGGAGAAATTCCCTAATCGAAGGGTTTCCCTTTGGGGCATGGATTTTCAATTCTCTAAAGAACATTTCGACTTTTTCCCAAACTCCAAACGAATCTCGTTACGTACAATTAGATTATTATGAATGTGCTGATTTCGGTTTTTCATTCCTCGTGCGCTCCCGCTTTATCCCGGCCCATCTCGAAGCAAATCCCAAGGAACAATTTGGAATTTCTAAAGGGAAGCACCGGGAAAAGCACAGTTCGGCCTTTCGTTTTCATCCCCCAGCACTTTTCTTTTCGAGAAGCCCGCTTTGTGCACATATGTTGCGACGATCGCTGGAGGTTTGCCTTACGCCGCGGGTAATTTTGGAATTTCTCACGCACAACGCGGACCGCTGCGGGATCTCCATGGGGTGGAATACATTTTTGATAAATCGCGGAGGCGCTGGACGGTAAAAAAAAAAAAAAGGGTAATATGTTAACGCCGACAATTCGCGGCGTCAAAGTAAATTACGTTGCCGATCAAATTATTTTGGGGGGGGGGGGGGGGGAGGGAACCTTTCCCGTCAGCCGCCTCCCCCCCAACATGCAGCGTAAAAAGAAAATTTCTTCGGTGTCGGCGGATGACCGAAAATTCGCAATGCTCTTTACGGCAAAAAGCTCTGCTTGCGGCATGGAGAAAAACGCCGTTCAGATTGACGGGGAGCTTTTCGCGTTCGCTAAAGCTTGGCATATTGCACCTTCGAAAGCTCCAATCATATGAAACGAGAAACGGAGAAATGCCCCATACGGGTAAGCTTTAACGTGAAAGATTCTCGTTGGGAGCACAATCGAAGAGGGTGAAGGCAGCTTTTTTGGGAAAAATACGCCAGGTTAGTGAGATTAGTAAGATCGCTTTTCCAAGCGCAGTTTTCCGCATAAAATTATTTGCACAATTTTACCGGTTTTCATAAATAAGTTAACAAACCGGATGAAGAAAATGCGTTTGTATTTGTTTTCGCGTTGTATTTGTTTCCGGCGAACAAGAAGATTTCGCGTTATGCGTGATGGTGAATGCGTTTTGCAGTTTCCAATACGTGAACATTTGATTTTTGGTGAAAGGCATATATCAAATTTTACTCATCAGCTAAAAACCAAAATAAATGGTCACCCACGAAGAGGATTTGCGTAAAGGCCGAGAAAAACTAACGTTTAAACCAACGAATGCGCTCGAACTTGCTATCCTTCAGTGAAAACGATCAGCTTGAAGAAACTGCAAATTTCATTTTATGTTTCCCATAAAGATATACGGTCCCCTGATGCTTACTGCTCACCGTGTATTTGTTTTTTTCTTTGAGTTTTCCTGCTCGGGAAATTACCGGTAAAACCGATGTGAATCGGAACAAGAGGAAACCTTGGTTTTGGGGACTCGGAACGGTCAATCCCCCTGCAGCCTGGGTTTGCTGAAGATCGATGCTCACCACTGCTGACAATCGCACGGAATGAAGATGGGCTACGATGTTAGATGCGAAAAATTATATTTTAAAGTAAAATTTTGCGCGTTAGCGTTACAAAATTTGCCAGCGCCGGCGTCGAATCGCGAATCCCGGCAGTCACTGTTCGTTCGCTCGCAATTTTATTTGCAATTTCATTGCAGTTTTTAATTACGGTTCCGTCAAATGTCAGAAGTCGCTGCAGCACAGGGCGACAGGATAATTATTCGGGTTCCGGTGGAGAAATTTTTTTCGCCCTTCTTTTTTTTTCGTTCCTCCTTTCGACTGCATCAGCTTCGAGTCCCTCGAAGTAACCCGCCTTAAGCCCAAGTGTTTCAGACACTTTTCCGCCCGTCGCGGAAAAATGCCTTCGTTTCGGCTCTAAAAGCCTCGACACTCATCTCCTGATAACTTTTTCTCCCTTTTATTGCCAATTTGGGAGATTTTAGCTATTCCCAGACTTCATTTTGAACTTTTCATATTATCCAGCCCACACGTGTTACTTTTTTTAACCGAACTGGGAAAGTAAAACAGAAAATAAGCCAATTTTATCTGTCAAAATCGATGTCTTATACCTTGAACCGCATTAGGAGCCAATGTTGAAAAATATTTAATTACGTTTCAGAGGAAAAATTAATACTTAAGAAATCGATTACTTTACAACTTTTTTTTTTTTTAAATAATTCATAAAATGAGGTAAACTTCCATTGTTCGATCTTAAACTCTGCATATGTGCAGAATCCCCGTCCTATGTGAATTTCATACAGTTAATAGTTAGAATTTTGCCATATCATGGTAATTGATTATAATGGATCATTTTTATTGGATAATTTGCGTAATTTTTAGTTAATTGATTATAACAATTCTGTTACGTGCGCATAGGTTTTCAAAGGCAATGCCTGACGATATTTATGATAATTTAATTGTAATTACCTAACAAATGAACGAGTTGGCATGACAAAATAAAACCTCAATGAATTTCGGTTAAGTAATCTATGTATAAATAATATAATGTTTCAACTTTAGGAGTCACCGATAAATATTTAAAGTTTCGTTTAATTTGAAACGACAAAAATATATTTGTAAATTAATTGTGATCGGATATAATAATTTTTCCTTTTTTTAAGACTGTAACGGAATTTTAAAATGGAAGATGCAACGATTATAAATAAACAAAAATTATTGCCTTTGATAAATTTATATAAAAATTTGTGCCGTGGAAAATTTCGTCCATTTATTATGAAAAAGATGTGGGAAGGGCAATTTGCATATATTTTAAATTGCCGGCCAGAAAATGCAAAACACGCAAATCAAATATCGGTAAATGGGTTCATTAAATATACGGGTTGCGTCCGGGTGAAATGCATAAAGTTTGGGCGAACTATCCCACGGAATTGTCGCCCTTTCCTCTTAGGTTTGGAGTTGATGGCGCGGCTGGGTGCCGAGAGGATGAAGGAAGGCCAAGGAAAAGGATCCTCAAGAAATAAAATGGGAAGAGAAAAATGTTTTATACTCCGAACCAGAAATAAAGGGAGAGAAATGGCTTGGAAATTATTGTTTAAGACATGCAACGATTTTCCTGCAGCAGTAAACCGGATCGTCTGAAGGATGAAATGTATTTTGCGTATTGGGCATTTATCAAGTTTCTACGTATAAAACCGAAAATTTCACTTCCGTCGATCCCACAAAAATTTATATTTCGTATGAGGAGATCTTCCTTCTCGTCCTCTCCCGGGGACTTCCGCTGCCGGAGTTTTCTCCTTTTATTTCGCTCCGTCTGTTGCTCCACCGCCCCCTCGAATATTCGTGGGGCTTTCCACGACAGCGAAGTTTCCCCTCTTCTTCGCCAAGCGGAAAACTTGGTTATTTCCGCAATCGAAAACAAACTTCGCGTACGCACATTTGGGAGAACGCTTTTGCATTAAACCAATAAATATTTATTTTCTATTAAAGCAATTTCAAAGTTTCTGAATGATTTAAAAAACAGAAAAGCTAGCAAAAAAAAAAAAAGAATTTCCTCCTCCGGGGCGATTAGGGTTGTAAAAAGGAAAATTAAAAAAAATATATGTATTTAACCGCATTCGAATTTTCGGTGAGTTAAGTTGATTAAAGGGAATATACGTAAGTAGCCTAAAACAAAACAATGTATATACAGAAACAGAAATATTTAACAAAACAAAGGAGTTTAAGCTTTATTGCGAACTATATTTAAACTTAGTTGTAAAACTCTGAGAAAGATTTGTTGTACACAGTTTAACAAAAAGTTATCACAAGCTTCTCTGGCAAAATAAGAATGGAAGAAGTTGTTTGAATTGTAAAATTCTGGTGCAGCGATAAACGGCAAAGACTCCCGCTTTGGAAATTTTACATGATAAAATTCTTAAGCAATATTGCTATTTTACTTTACCATTAGGTGCTGTCTTTACTTGCTTTAACGTTATGTAAGACCGGTGAAAATCGCTTTTTACGACTTTCGGAGAACTGGCATTTCTGAGCGAATCCAAGAGCCGGGTGAAACCTCCGGGACTGGAAAGAGGGAGGACGCCGGGAAATGGGATGAACGAGGAGAAATCCCGGGAAGGGGTTGAGGGGTGAAAAATGCCAGCTCGAAGGGAGCGGGAGTGGGACGTCGGGACACAAAGGGGCGCAATCCTTCGTTCGCAAGGCAATCTTCTGCCGGTCCAACCGTCGTGAGAGCTGATTTTCCAACGCGCTCCCCCACCCCCCCCCGCATCAAACGGGAGAATTTTCCGCAAGATGCTCCCGCATGCAGCCTTTTTGCTTCGTGTGCGCGTACCTGACGACCTCTCGTCGCGCAGCGAACGGCTTTGGAAATATTTTTGCCCCCTTTCCTTTGCCTCCTTCCCAAGCAGATTTGAGTTGCGCATTTGCGACATTTCTCCAGGCGAAGTGATCCGCCTCCGAATACGGCTCTGCAATGTCGAACAGTTGACGGGGAAGAGGATTCGCGTTGTAAATCATCGCAGTAATGTAGCAGTCCGAAAGTGTGCTTGTTAAATTCATCGAGGTGCTACTTTTTGCAATTCGAAACCTTCTGAATAGTCCCCGGAACGATCTCGAAATACATAGCCGAAGATTTAATTATATCTCAAGAGGAATCTTTTCCCTTTGATGAAAATATCATTGGAGTTTAGGCTCTTCTGATGTCACCATACATTATCATCATCTTTATTAAACTTGTTTCAAAAGTGTTTTAACTTCTCTAATTTGTTGCTTTAATGTTGTTATTAGATTTCTGTTCTTTGTTATGTTGTTGGAAGCTGTAGAAACTACTTCTCGTGCAATTATCTTGGTGACGCTTCCGCGCTTCTCTGCATTATCAGCGGCAAGTATCTGGCGAATCGTTTCGGGAAATTTTTTTTGTATTTCCGCCGCAGATATCTCTATGATGTGCCGGGGGAAAAATTTTTTGGAAAATCATAATTCATACACGGGCGGGGCGTCTCCTTTTTTCTAAGTCTCGAATCTTTACCTTTCCGACCGAAGCTTCTGCCTCCCGTAAAAACCAAAAATCCATTTTTGGCTTCTGTCACTTGCTATACCGATCTTTCTCACCTCGGGAACATGATCAAAAGATTGAATTGTTCAAAGAAAATTATAGGAAAACGTATCGTATTACGGAAATCGCAGCGATTCGGTGCCTTTTTATTTAAGGAATTTTCTCATGGAAAATTCTTTCTTCCTCCTTCACCTCCCCGTCCGTCCCCCATCCAAACTATTCCCGCCAAACAAGAACAAGGATTATGAAAGGAAAAGCTGTTGGAAAAACAAAAAGGAGGAGATCGGAGATCTGCCACGCCGAAAAGTCTCATTTTCCCGAGTCTCCTTCCTCGGGAAGAAATCCCATTTATAGAGCAAATTACGAAGAGCGTTTGTTCATAAAAATTTTAATCAGCAATATGAAAAGGATCGTATTTTCCATGATTTCTCCTTGTGGGGGGTTCCCATAAGCCCCCCCGTAAGAATATAGATCGTTGCAAGAGACTGCACGAGCACCGGGAGATCGGTGTGCAAACGTCCCAATGTTTATTCCATTCACTGTACTTTCCGTTTGAGGAAAAATCCAAAGAGCTGTCGATGGTTGCTTTCAGGTGCAGTTGGAAAATCACCGTCAAATCAACGAATCACGGCTCTTGCGGGTGTATTTTACATCCTTCCCCCATCATTCCGTTTCATTTCCTTAAAACAATTTTCCCGACTTGTTCCTTTTTAGATACCAAGTTACAGAAAGACGTGCCGGAAATGGAAGAGAATCCATTAAGGGAAACAAAAAAAATTAAATATGTTATTAAAATATTATTAGAAGACATTTGGATTGTTTTCTTGGGCATGCAAGGCAGATATTAATCTCGACATCAATATCATTACACATTATTAAATTCCGATCAAGTAACATTTTCGACTAATCGAGAAATCCAACTGGATTCCTTGATCCCTCACCAGAAAGTGAAAAAGGATTCTTCAAAATGGCTTCTTTTTTTCTATTCCAACGCGCTTCGGATGCCAAATACCACATTATTATCTGACAGATTTATTTTACCACCCATCGTATACTTAAGACATCAGCCAGTTCCACTTCCCGGGGAAATTGGCATTGTGAAAAATGTCAACGCACCGTAAATCACAATTCAGTCGGTGTATGAGAAATCGGCATCCAACGTACGGGGAATGCATTTCGAAAGTTTTTTTTTTGTGGCAGAAATAAAATGTTTTTCTGCCAAATAATTTTTTCGGTTAAAGGGAAAATTCGGAGTCGGCCTCAAAGCTTTCCGCAGCGCTCCTGCTGCCGGGGCGGCAAATTTTTTTATTGGTAAAAAAAAAATTTCACAGTCGTAAATTTTTGCCGAGCCGATACGGGGAGCAGGAGGAAAAAATTGCCGAGCGGCGGTGGAAAAGATTACAAATAAGAGACTATTTTTATTAAAATATTCATGCGGATTTTTGAAGGCAAGAAACTGCCATAAAACGTTTTTTATTGCTTTTTTTTTTTTTGCATTTATCAACTTAATCTTGTTCCCCGAAAAACTTTTGCTGACGGATCGATGCGTGAAACAGAAAGAAAGAAAGATCCGAAGTGTACACGTATGAAAATGGGAAAGGGCTCAAAGTTTTCCGTTATGTAGGCGTTCGCATGCGAACCGTTTAAATGCTGCAGGAGTCAGCTGATGTCCAATCCGATAACTCTTCCTTTTGAGGGGCAAGGTGAAGCAAGGGTCAAACGGCGTGGATCCGTTCGTGGAAGTTACCTCTGAAAATGAAGAGGATTTTGTGTAAAATTCGAACTTGTGCATGTGATGCAAATGCGAACGCTTGCAACGGCGTTCGGGTATTGGAACCGCCGTTCCTCCGCAAGAATCATGGGGTTTTTTTTTTTTTCTCTTTTTCGCGTCGAGCTGTCGCTTCTTGCCGCACGGGGAGGTCACCATCATGCATCGCGGAGGGAGCGTAATGGGGAGAATCGGTCGATTTTGGGGGGGGGGGGGGCCGGCCGAATCGTCGCCGAGCGTGCCGCGGGGTTTCGGAAAGGAGCGATACCCGAAACCGGTTGAAAGCGGGGAGAAAACAAAAACCCTCGGAGCCCCGCGATCGGGGCAAAAACCCGAGCTTCGGGAAAGGGCTTTGCGAAAATTTCAAATTCGCGAAATGTCGGCGGATTGGAAAACTTTTTCTTTTTTCCCCCTCATCTTCCCGTCTCCGAAGTTTAAAATTTCCATCCGAGAACGAAAAGATTTTCCGAACGTTCCCGCAAGACGGAAGATTCGGAGGCCCCGTCATTTTTGGAAAAGTTCGGAAAACTTTCTTCGGTCCTCTCTCTCTCTCTCTCTCTCTCTCTTCTTCTCCCCTGAGGGAACATTAAAATTTTCCCTTTTTCCTGAAAGGCATCTTCGCAGCAGAAGAAGAAAAAAAAAAAAAAAGAAAGAAATTGTCATCCATCATTTAAAATATGGATGACAACGCAAGTTTATTGGTGCAAGACGAAGGTGGCATCTCGTTGAAATGTGGCGCACGTATCAGACTAATGGAGGGAAGATGCGATCCTCGCAGGAAATGTTGGTTTTATATTTATTTATTTATTTATTTATTTTTTTTCCTGCCGCAGAAGCGCCCGGGCCCGTAGCATTTTTTGGGAGCGGAAATGGAAAAGATTTGGCAATGTTAAAACCTCACCCAATGGTGTCACGTAGCATTAAACCCAACGATCCAAAATCGCATTCAGATTATTTTCCGAATTTAAAGCCTTTGGCCAGCTAATTTTCATGCAGGAAATACATTAATACCATCGAAAAATCCGAAATTAGGATATTTAAGTCGAAAGCACAGTTCGAATTACAAATTCCTACATTTTCGGTTATTTCTGCTCGTGTTTCAAAAAAAAAAAAAAAAAAAAACTCAAATAATTAATCCCAACAAATTGAAGGCGTATTTGAGATTTTGCCCTTAAAGCTGCTTCGGTTTATTTTTTCTATTGTATCGGGAATTTTTAAGAAGGGGATTAGAATTTTAGATATCGTTTAGTTAATTAATTATGTTAATAATTAATAAATTTTCGGAGATTTTCGAATTTTGAAGACTGGCAAACTGCAACGTATACATTTATAAACGTCGCACGTTTTTTTTTTTTTTTTCCGAAAAGATGGCTTTGTCGAAATGAACAGATAACTTGGGTTAATCAGTAACTTAAAATGAACGGTTAAAAGAAAAAAAGGGAAAAAGCCATTGCTGGAAAAAGATGAGGCAGCCAACAGAGGGAAAAATGCTTGCGGCAAAGTGCACACCGACGTAGCCACATTTTTGTTTTCCTCTTTTCGAATAGCGTAAAGGAAAAATTTTACCGAAAAATCATTTTTCCGAACGCCCAAAAATTAATTACGTTAATTTATGGAAAAAAATGAATTCCATGTGAAAGCCTCGTCTTCCCGGGATCTTCCGGTGGTCTCGCGTTACGGGGGTGGTTTTTGTCCGTTCTCCGGGATAATAAAAAAAAAAAAAATAATTCGATCCCGTAGCCCTCGAATCGCCGGAAGCCTTCCCCTCGTTCGAGATGTTCGGATTCCGCCGTCGCCCTGGACTTAATCCCGGAGATTCGACTCGGGAAATCGACGGTGTCATTTTCGTTTTCGAAACGGAAAATTCGTCAGCTTTTTTTTGCCGGACCCCCTCTGCTCCTATCCATTTGCTTCTCAAATTTTGAAAAATCCGATAAGCGCTGATGAAATTCGACGTCGAGGGTGATCGCCGGTGAAAAAGGGTCCGAAAGGCCCCACGGCATTGTCCCCGCGCCCTCCGCGGAGGATTTTTTTTTTCTTGAGGCCCCCTTCACTTTGAGGGCCCTCTCAGCGAAGTATTTCTCTTTTTCATTTTTTTTTTTTTTTTTTTTTTTTTTTTTTTAAATCAGCCTTCGATCCATTTCCAAAAGTCGCCAACTCATTTCGTTTTCCTCGTCTTACGGAAACGCGTTTTTCCCGCGCTTTTTCCGGGACGCTTCTGCAGTAAGTCCTTCACTTTTCCCTGCAGCAAATTTTTATTTCGCTTTTTAAGACGTTTCCACGCTCCTCGAAATTGATTTATCCCTTCACATTCAAAACGCAAGAACGGTTTCCGTTCGAACCGAGCGGAATACCGGAAAAAAAAAAAAAAAAATTAACTTTTTAAACTTTTAACCTAACTTTGCGGCCAGATTAACCATGCATTTTCCTTGACTTTCACAAGGAAAATATTTCTCGAACTCCTCATTTCAGCAGGCTTGTGCCGAGTCATCCAAGCAATCAGCAAATCCGGATTTATATTGTCGGTCCGCGCATTGCAATGCACAAGTCGAAGTTTTCAGAGTGAATTTATCGCCTCCTCAGTGCACACGAAAATTTTCCACCGTTAACGCGGTTTCTTTTTACGCGGTTAAAATTTCGCCGTTCCGCGCTTAATGCACGGCTCTTTCCAAGCCATTTTTTAATGTTTGCTGAGGAAAAAATTATTTTAATAAAAAAAATTTTTGTTTGTTATAGAAACTTTTGAAAAATTTTAATTTTTTTTTTTTTTCTCTTTTCACTCTCGCATTATCTCGGCACACGTGAAGTTTAACTTATTAATAAAATTTATGTGATTTAAACAAAGCAGCTTTCCGAGGAATCAGTCAAACATCATAATATTTAAAAGGCTGCGCAGTTTTCTCAATCCAAAATCTTCGTCGCATACCTTTACCAGTGTGGGTCGTTCGAAAATCGACTTGTCATTTTCACCGATTCTGCCTCTTTTCCGACTGGCGAAAAGGCACTCTGATCACGTTGGCTTTTCTCGAAGTGCTCTGCAACCGCAAATTGTTCGCAGGCGAAAATTTAGGAGGCGCCGCATTGGGATTTCTGCCCCGAAAGAGAGAAAAAGGCGCGCGGATTTCAAATGCCGAAAGGGGTTTCCGGTCCGCAGACAAGAACACAAAATTTTGCATGTTGCTCCGAACAAAGTTTGACTCTGCGGCAGATCATTCGCGACGACGAATAAATTTCAAGACATTAAATTTACATTATTAGAAAACTTTACTCTAAAAATCCCGTCCTTCCCTCCCATATACTTCATCATCAATCATTAATGAATTTCCGACTTTTGCACCATCCATATCGGAGAGTGTATCCGAGTATTTTTCAGTTTTCCAGCTACTTCAGATTTTCATCAATCACGTCCGGGAACCGTAAAGCTCCTTTTTTTCTCTTTTTTTTTTTTTTTTCCCTTTTCCCTCCTTCGGACGATTGAAATCCTTCCTCTGCCCCGCTCACAAAGCTTCTTCTCCCGTGGGTTATCACCCGGATCAGGTAAGCGATTTAAGGATTTGGGAACAATGAACGCTGGGCTGGAAGACTGGGTCATCCCCAGGTTCTCATTTTCTCGGTCGGGAAAATGTCGCGCACGAAAACGGCGAGTCAGCTGACGCGCAGCAGATCCACGGATTTTGCCTCGCACTCGCAGTGCCGCAGCACGCGCAGGCTCGATTTGCGAACCGGCACCAAGCGAAACTGCCCCCCGCCGAAAAAGAAGAAAAAATTCCGGGAGACCATCAAAAGGGCTGATTGATGGACCGGGAATTGGAGAATTCAATAAAAGTCATTCATTCATTCCCCGTTGCAAGTTCGGGAGAGTTTCCGAAATAAAACTTCGACTTTTCACAAAGATTCCCTTCGAAAGCCATCCTTAATGGGGCTCCCTTTGTAGTTGCCCTGGAAAAGGAGCCGGTCCGGAGCGAAGGGGGCCGTCGACGCGTAGAATTTCCCGGTGCGTCTGAAAGGTGCTGACCTTTAAAATTTATGGCCTTTTTATCGGTTGAATTTCATTAGTCGAACACGAGCTTTCCTTCCGACCTTTTTTCTGCTTTCACGATTCCCGTGACGTCCCCCGGGGGAGGGGGGGGGGGGAGAAAGCGTTCCGCACACGTCTTGCTGCAGATGAGGTTTGCCCCCGTTGAGGCGTGCGGAGGAATCTGCCCCGACGAAAAACGATTTTCGAGAGGGTAAACCGTAAAAAGGCAATTTCAAAGCAGAATTTTTTGAATCCGCAGAGAGAAGGCATTCGTCAGTGTCGAACAACTCCAAAAGGCAAGACATGTAAATCGTTTCAAACGATCTGATGAAGTGCACAAATTTCTTCGTTTGACAACTTATTACTTACGCGGCAAAAAAAAAAAAAAACCAATTTTACGTACTATTGCCACGATTCTTTCGCATTCAGGAAGAACGTGGCACCACGATTTTGAACATTCGAATTAAGCACTTTTGTTTCCCGTGCTACACCGGTGTCTCAATGACACAATGTACATGCATGTTACGTTATTCAAATCCGTTAATGCGCATCAACAAAAAAAAAAAAAAATAAATTTGAATTGATTAAGAAATGCAAATGGCTATCTGAACAGAATACATTTCTGATAATGACGAGGTTAAATGAAGACCAGATACATCTTTAATAGTACCTTATCCGCTTAAGACGAATCATCCTCGAAAGGCGTCCAAATTCAGACCGTTACATATATAAACGCAAAGGAAGACACATATGTACATATAAATACGTGTTCTTAAACATGAAGAAAATAATGATATTATTTTTGGCGAACGAATGAGATTATGGGGAACACTATCTGGTAGTGGCATGTAATTTTTAAACGTGGGATTTCCACTGGTAGAAAAACCAAATCTTGTGGAATTTTTCATGCGAGTAAAAGACGAATGAAATTTGCATGAAAAAGTGAAACATTTTCTTTTCCTTTTTATTTTCCCGTAATTTTTCTTTCAAGTCTTATTTGACATCATTTTCATCCTCCTTTCCCCCCGGGGCCCTCGGAAAGGTTGAATAACAAATTGTTAAGGCCGAAAAATATAGTTCTCAATAACGACAGTCGGAAAACGGAATGCAAATCATGCGAAATTGCCCATAAATTTTCATCCCCCAGCGTCAGATTTTAAAGTTTCATCTGCTTCAGCGTAATTTCGCTTAGCTTTTCGCTATCCGATTCGGCTGCCTGTGAATAATTCACTTTTCAGCATCGTCTTTAAAGTTTCCACTCGGGAAAAAAATCCGTAAATTTATGCCCCAAATATGAGCGACGGAAGAAGTCCTTAAAAGTGATGGCGAGGAACGCGAGGAAGTTTTGTCGCAGGAAACACATCGGTTGCTGCGCTCCGGCTCGCCGTGCCTGTCCGCCCTTAGCGTCTCCGCAGCGCTGTTTCGAGCCTCGGCACTCGTCAACCGGTCCAACAGCTTTGAAAATCGTGATTACCTTTTCGCCCCTAAAACTGCAAAATATACCATCGAGTTAATTCCGAGCCATAAATTTTATTGTGCGAAAGGGCCTCGTTTTTATGGCCAGGAGACAAGTAAAACCCGGGAACCGGAAATCTTCCATTTTTTTTTTTTTTTTTTAACGTCTGATGAATTAAGAGATTGCACTCGAGTTTACTGAATATGTAACGACCGCTAATAAATTAAATTTTTCCACCCCTCGCAGGGCGAAAACCACCCCCCCCCCGGGGAGTAACATCAAGCACGACGGCAAGGAAAGAAACCGCGTGCGAAAATTTATATAAAACTAAATCAGTTATGAGAAAAACATCTCCAACTAGTTTGACGGAAACGGATAAAGCAAAAGGAGTTTACTTTTGCTGATGGACCATTCTTAGACGTCTCGAAGCCTCAGCTGCAGCGTCCCACGAAGTAATCTGCCTCTTATTAATTTTTCTTTCGTTGCTTCGAAATTTAATCCCGGGCTGAATTAACCAGGGAATGGCCTTTCCAGTTTGCGACGCCGGCGCCCGGATGCTGCGGCGAGGAGAGCGCTTCGGGCTGCAGCCACGAAATGCTGCACCGCCGCGCGCAGACACGGTTTCGCCTGCAGATGACGCTCGCTTAAAGGTCCGTCGTGCGACGTTTTAAGACGCAGAAAATTTTCGCCGTCGAAAGTCTCCGCCGGGCTTCGGAGCGGACGACGAGTCGAAAATCGAACGCGCCGCGCTCTTCTCCTTCCACGGTTTCCCGCTCGAACCGACGGAACAGCGTCGAGGCGCGGAGGCGAAACGACGACGGAGGCCGCGGAACGTGGCACCGGCTCCCGAAAGCGTCGCGCTGTTTCTCCTCGCTTCCAGCTCTCCCCGAGCTATCCCCACCCCCGCGTAAACTACCCCCCGGCTCATTTACATTATTGGATTTTCTAAATTAAACGGGGCAGTGACAATTTCAAACTAATAATGAAAGGCCCACAGTGTTTGGTCCTGCCACTTCCAATTTTCGTAATCCATTGAGTCCCGGGTTATCTGATTAATCCCTTGTTCCAGATTAAACGGCTCCCGGACCCCGTTTTCCCCGTCGGCCGGCTTTCCCGGGCGTTCGCTTTTCGAAAAATCTTCGCACTTCTTTCGCCCGCCTGCCCGTTCCCAATTTTGAACGTGTAATTTGAGGAACGAGCAAAGGGCTTCTGAACGCTGAGCATTTTTATGCCCGCGACGGAATTACCAAGTCAAATGACGTTACGTAAAGGGAATTATCGGATTAGGCTCGCGTTTCATTTACCCTTGGACGTCGAATTGGGAGAACTTCTTCGCACGGACCCATTTCGATTACGGCGACTAATTTTCAACCCTAAAAGGTGGGGGATGCAGTTTGCAACCCGAGCACTGAACCTCGTTCTGCTTTTAAAATCGCGAAGCATCGAAGACGATGTCTTGCCGAATTTCCAACACCGGAAGCACCTTCGTGGTCCCTTACGCGAACGGCATCGCAGTCCTGCCGCTTCCACTGGTGATTTCGTCGCGTGGATGGACGTTCGCGATGCCCGTTCCGGCCAAAGTCGCGAGCCGTGCACTAAATTAAAGCTTCGAATTAAAAATCGCATCCCTTTGGCCGAGAGGATCCAGTTTTGCATTCGAAATTACATTAAAAGGTTGAAATTCCCATACGAATAAGATGGTTCACCGAATTTTTATTCCCCGCGTCAGGGGCACCAAGGTGGGAAGGATAAAAAAATGTTTTCTTTTATTACTCGCGAGAATTTTTCCTCGTCGTACCTGTCTATCCGATGCGAACGGGAAAAGGGCTTGCTGCTTCGCTTCTTTTCCTCGTCCGGAAAAATCACGGTTCAAAATGCGACGGAAAAAATTTTACATTCAAAGTTATTTTTAAAAAAAAAAAAAAAAAAAAAATTTTGCTTCTGGGATATGGAAACCGAACATCATATTTTCCGCATTACATAAGAAAAAAACCAATTTCATATCGAAGAAAGGAAGGAAAATTGGATTTGGAAAGTTGAAATTATGTAGACGCGAGTCAAGCTCTCCACATCCGCAGGGAAGAGGGTTTAAGGAAGTTTTTCACGTTAGTTAATCCACACTTGAAGGGTTCCGAGTGCTATCGCCTTTAATGGAACCTTTCAGTTTTATAACCAACGAAAAAGAAGAAAAAAAAAAAAAAAAAAAAAAAAGCGCAACTTTTCTTCAAAAAGAGGAACTTTGACTCCCGCGCGTTAATCCCCGCAGCTTCCAGCCAGCTCAAATCGAAGAACCGAACGTCGCCCCCCGAGCTGCAAAACCAGAAATGCCTGTCCTTAGAGGAAAGCACGCGTGCTGTGCACGCAAACGATACAGAAAATCCGGATTACGACTCGGCGAACGCCTCTCGTCCTTCCCCAGAAACACGCCCAAAAATCCATTTTGATTTGGCACTGTCACTTAAATTCTGATTCCAATCTCATAAATCACGTTTAAGCCCCCCCCGAAAATCAGGTAAAATGAAGTGGGAAAAAATTTCCATCAAACCGGTCCGACGCTGCGCAAGAGGCAGGGCAAGAAAGAAAACGGAAAATGAATATCGAAAGGCGAAAAATTTCCGCCGCAGCCCGTTCATGACCGAGCACGCGAAAGTCTGAAAAGTTGCAGATAGAAATTTCCTTAGGGAAATCAAGCCCCGTGCGAGTTGGAAATTCGGATCAAGGCAGTCGTGACAAGTCCAAAAATGCAAATTTATTTGCTCGACTTGGATGGAGAAGGACAAGAGCTTCAAGTGTCCTTTAAATAAGAAAATTCCGAAGGGAGGGAAGCGGGAATTGGGTTAACTCGGGTGGCGTTGAGCCGTCGTCGAAGCCGTGCGCTCCTGCCGGAGGAGAAAGAGAAAAATCTCGGTTTCGGAAGCCTCTCCCGCAGCGGGAAAATGCGACGCTCGGCACCCCCGCCGAGGCCCGCCCGCGTTAAACGGCGTAAAACCTCCGGAAGGGAAGCCGAGCAGGGTGAATTTTCCCGGGCAAACCGGGTATTAAGGTTGTCGCGTTCGAAAATGGCTCACGATTTTCGAGTTATCCGGGAGTTCTTTTGGATCCGGCTCCGGAGACGCATCCTCCCTCGCGACAATTAACTAAAATCCAACGGGGAATTCTCGGGTTAAAACTCGCTGCAGCTCGAAAGGATGTGCCGGATAAGTTTTTCCAGAGTTTCCCAATGAAATAATGAAGTTCTCCGCCTGCAATTAAGTCTACGTGGAAGGAATTGCTGCCGCTTTTTTTCCCGCAAGAAACTCCGCACGGGACGTAATATTCCACCGTGGATAACGCTCGCAGGATAATATCAGGCAGGAATTTGCTTTATTTATAACTTCGGGCGCAGCATTCGCAATAATCTCGGTTTGAATTTAAATCTTTTCCTTCGCGTTTCCCCGGGAGCCGCTTTTTATCCGAAATTCATCATCCTGCGGGATAAACGGAAACGGGAATTGGATAACCTTCAGTGCATCTCCCGAAGTTGGGTTACCCTCGAAATCGTGACTTCTTCGTAAAGGAACGCGACCGTAACTCTCGTTTTTGGAAGTTTGCGGCACCGCTTTGCTGCGTCTGGAATGGAAAAGACGAGATTGACGACCTCTCCGCAAGGATATGGCGCAATCGCCTTCCAAGTGGGTAAACCACGCATTCGGGTGTTCCTGCCCGGTCGCGGAATCCGTAAGGAAAGCCCTTCCCTCCATTAAACTGGGCCGAACCGTTCCGGGGCTGGATCAGAAGTGCTGCCGGAAAAAGATATTCGAACCTAAGGAAGCGACGCGGGATCACTTACTCTGAAAATTACTTTCAAGAGTTAAAAATAATTTCTGGAAAGGATTACGGACGTTTACTCAGTGGCTCATTCTCAAAAACGTTGAAGCACCATCGAACTGGAGAGGAGGAAAGAGGAAAAGCGACTAATACCAAGCGATTTTCCGATGCATTGGAAAGTTTTTCTCTTTTATTGTCGCCAAAGAAAAACGGAGACTAAAAGCACCGGAAGGAAAAGTCGCTTCTTTGCGAAAGAGATAAATATCTTCGGCCAATTTACGTTTAAGGCTCTTCGCCTTTATAATTTACCCGCGCTACACAATGTTCCATTTGCCGATGGACGCTCCGCGACCAACAGCAATCCAAGTATTTTCAATTTGCCGATATTAATACAAATAATTGTAACGTGCAGTGCACCCGCTCTGAAAGTCAGCGGTGCGTTACTCTTCCGTCGCATAAGAACTGACGGCCACTGGCGGCGTTTAAACCGTGCTTTACCTGTCGCAAAAAATTCAGGTCCCAGAAGCATTAAGGTTCAAGTGCATTAACCGGGCCCGATCCACGAGCAAGTGGCGATGTCCCGCAGAGAGGGTGCTTCCTGCGGTGGGAACCCGAATTCCAGTCGGTTTTCTCAGTCGAGGCTCCGATAAAATTTTTTACGCTACGTCAGAAGATGGCCACAAGGAAAATTCATCGCAAAATTTTTTTCTCCTTTTGCTGAATTAGTCGAAAACAGAGCCATCAAATTCGGTAAAGGGACCTCCTGAGAATTTTCCCCCGGGACGTGTCCGGGATCCCGGATCGACCACCGAAAAGCTCTCGAAATTTCCGTTCGTCGAGAGCCTCGGCCGGAGAAATGAAAATTTCCAGGTCCTCTCACCAGATGAACGCAGGCGAATCTTTTCATATCCTACGGTCTTGGGCAATATATATATATATATGCAAGGCGTTGACGAAGCGATAATCCCGGAAAAAATTCATTGTAAAAATTTTATTACTTGATAAATTCGATACGAGCCCGTAACATTCACTTATCATTGTAACATCATAAGCAGTGATCGCAGAAATGGTAAATTTCCTTTTAGTGCAATATATCATTGCCTAAATAAAGTCCCGGGACATTGATTTTGTATTCAGCAAAAATGGGAATTACACTCTTGCCATGAATTACCATTTTCAACGTTAATTTGCATATTATTTCCCTTTTGGAAAAAAATTATCTTTCTAGTAAAAAAAAAAAAAAAAAAAAAAAAAGGAATCTCTTCCCGGATTTTTACATCTCAATTTGTTCATCGCATAACAATAAACAATTACGAGTTCTGCGTGAGATATTTTGTAAATTTCAAAAGGTTTAAAAGGCATAAGCTGTGTAAAGGGGAAAAAAACTTGAATTTTAATTTTATTGACGATTAATTTTAAAAAAACAACGAACTCGGGCCGAGGAATCCGCAGTCAGATTTATTGCGATGGATTAAAATTTGCAAAAGGAGCCAATTTTGGCAAATTGCGGAGAGAAAAATCGCTGCAGAAAGTGCGCCGGAAACCGCAGATGAAGTGGATGAATAATCGAAGATCATGCAAATTTCGGTCCCGGTTCCCGGTCCGACTAAAGCAAAGCGCGACGTCGGATTCGCGCCTTTCGGCGACCGAACCTGAAAAGTTCCCGAGGTGTGCCCGCGGCGGCAAATCAAGGGTTGCTTTTCCGCCGCCGTCGAGGCAACCCCCGCAGTGAACGGGAACCGGCGTCGTTCGGGTGAGCGGAAGGTTTTTTCCGTCGGGACGCTGTTAAGCGTCTCGTTCCCGTCGGCAAAGGTGCGCGCCTTGTGCAGATCTTGTGGATCGGAGTCCCCGCTGCGTTCGCCACGTCGTTTGATGGGATCGCAAATCGCATTTCTTTCATTCCCGAATCGAAAAAAGGATAACGGGAAAAACGCTTGGAGAAAAAGGTTTCTGCGTCCGGAGTGATGCATTCCCGGGGCGCGGAGCCTTCGAAGGCTCCGGTCAGGTTTCTCGGCCCGGGGAAATTTTTCCCATTTAAAACGTTGGCTTTCTCGGACCGCTGGAAACGGCTTTCCTTTCCTCCAATCGTTTCGATTTAATTTTTCCAGCGGGAAATTTTCGCCCTTCGAATTAAAAGGTTGGCGAAAAATGTTGATTTGCAGCACTGCCCGTCGGATTTTCCCCCGGTAACCGTCGGCGTCTTTCAACCGCTGCCGCGGGTTTTTCCATTTTCATTTGCAAATTATCAAAAATTGTTTTTGACGTGTTCGGTGTCGAACAGGAGAAAGTTCCGCTCATCTCGTTCAGCAGCGTCGTGTGGCGAACGGGATTACGTTTTCATTTTTTTATTTGTTTCGTTTTTCATAAATCAAACGGAGCCTTTTTCCTTTCGCTTCCGTCTTCGCGGACGTTTGAAAAGGTAACGTCGCCTTTGGACGCTTACCGACTTTCCGAATTGCGCAACCGTTCGACGCGGGTCTTCCTCTTTGTCAGAGCAAAGGGAAGGAGCGGCAAATCCCGAATATTTGCCCTCTGGGAGGGCGAAAGGAGCGAGATACGCCGATGGGATGAACCGACCGGGATGGTATCGAAAGCCATAAACCTCCAATTAATTATTTAAATTGAAAATTTTATTTAATAAATCAATGGGAAACCTCAGATCTCTGAACCCCCCCGTCGCCGCCGCCGCCGACGCTTTTAGCTTCCGCATCTCCCTGCGAACATTGCGGCCGGAATACAAATCCGAAAAGGTATTAAATGATAAATTTCCGTAAAGGAACCTTTCGCTCGCCCCGAACAAAACCGAATTAATACAAAGACATTTAAAATTGCATATTTATATGTTGCAAACGATGAACAGGTTTCAATTGAACAAATCCTCAAATTTCAAACGATCCAAATAAGCGATGCTTCTCCGGTTGTATGCACAAGGAAGAAGTGTTCAAATGCGAAAAGCATTTAGCCGTTATAATTTTCAAATCTTCTTCAGGCATCGCATCATAAATCGATCTGTTGTTTTAAACCTTCGGGAGTCGATTAATAACCAAAAAAAATTAATTAACATTCTCATTTGGATAATTCCCTTTCCTTATTCAAAGCATACCCTTGATGTTTCGCGATGGAAAACCTAAATTCGAATCCGAATCGGATGTTATGAAACTCCGTTCATTTTAAGCGATGGGCCCATCAACCGGAGCTCAGGTTTCCGCGCGATACCCGTGGATTTAATCGCTTTTTCCCCCGCCGACGGTTATTCCCGTTAAGCACCACCACCGGATAAAGAGAGATCGTAAATAAATAAATAATAGTCGGCGGGGCTTAAGGGATGATGGACAGAGGTTGCCCGCGCCCCGCTGGAAGATTTCGCAGCTAACGAAAGGGGCAAAAAATAATTCGAGCTCAACCCTGCACCCGCCCCGTGGAAAATAAAAAAAAAAAATAATTTCCTCTCGAAAATTGGGAAAATTATTTAATTTGGAAATTTTATTAAGGTTTGCTGATTAATTCGAGCTGCTTGCATAATTTACGGAATCACAATAAATACTGTGAAAGCAGGACTCCGGATACTGCAGCGCGCGGGGATGTTTTTTTCGAAAGGCTACGTGATTTACGTGTCGATGTGATTTATGCGATCGGATGCCATTTAACGTTCGACCACGGGAAAAACTCCGGAATTTTCCGGAGCGGAAGCTTTCCTGATTTTTTGAAAAACGGAAAAGTAAATTGTTATTCGGAGCGCGGTTTTCCTCCACGGGAATCGTTACGCTGACCGGATTAAAAAATTTGCTGCCTCCGATCGCTGGTACAAGTTTATTTTTTTTTTTTTTTCCGTTTCCGCTGTCGCTCCGGAAACTCCTTTCCTTTTTTTTTACCCTTTCCTCGGGGAAAGCCGGTTCCTCCGCATCCGAATTTCCGGCGTCCCGGTGTTTCCCTGCTCCTTCAGATAGCCGCGACTTGCCGCGGATCCCTCTTTAACGCGCTGCCGCAAACTTTGTTTCCCAAAAAATTTATCATAAATAATGGAAAGAAAAAAAAAAATTTTTTTTTTCTTTTTTCTTAACCCATTATAATTTAACAATATTGAAACTTTTCGTCCAACAGAAGAATCTTTTTATTTTTGTTAAAACGTGGGGAAAAAGGAAGCTTACAATGCTTTTGCATGAGGGTTTTCCGCACAAGTTTTCTTCCTTCGGTAATTACCTTCGAAATTTTCTCTCGGCAATCTTAAATACATGAATGGAAAATTCACTTTTCTCTTCCGCCGGTAATTTTAGTTCGTCTGGCAAATTAATCTCGTTCGCCTTATCGAACGCGGTTCGCAAATTCGACAGAAAGTGGCTCTGTACACCACCGTTTGCGGCGGTGTACAGGGCAAGTTACGCGTTTGGCACTTTTCCCGCCTCCGCATGTAGAAAACGCGACCATTCAAAGAGCGTCGGAGACCGAAATTACTTCGCTGTTGGAGCTACCGAAGATGCTTTTAGCTTGAAATCGAAAAGGACAAAGGGAAATTATTTATTTTCTTTTTCGGGTTCACGCGTTTTCACGAGCGAAATGCCGTCCACAGCAGTTACTCCTTAATCGGAATAATGAAATATATATATATATATATATATATAGGAACTTGAACCGATTAAATTTACCAATATCGGAGGAGCCTCCCCATGTTCCCTGCTGTGCCTGCTTCGCAAGTTTCGTTATCGCCTCGACGTATAATCTCGATGCGGCAGCGGCACCTGAAAAAAAAAAAATTTTTTTTACATTTAATTTCAAAGTCGAAAATTACGTGCTTGCATTGCAGTTTGCCCCAACAGGAGATCAACACTTTTCGAAATTGCACATATTACGACGCCACTTAGAAATAACAGAGAATGAATTCGAATAAAAGAGTAAATGATTATTCTATCTGCTTTGTTCAGCGAAGGTGTAACAAAGAGGCTACGGTATTTTCTAAGGATCGGGCTGTCGTATGTTTCTGCCGCCTCCATTTTCTTATTTCCTTTTTTTCGAAAAAAAAAAAATATATTTTTCATTTTTTTCTGAAACTAATAATGCAAACAGAAAGTTTCATTCCATTGTTATGGAGATCTTCTCGAAATGGATGGAGATGACTAAAAACTAAATTAATTTTTCCTTTTCAAATTCAAATGAATAATTTGTTCTTGTTTATTTTATTTACATTGTGTTTATTGAAGGTTAAAAAAGCAAAAAGAAGGATGACTTTCTCGTTTTTTTTTGACCCCTTTCGATGGGGTTAATTCAAAGTGAAAAAAATATAAATTTGATCGAAAATGAAATAAAACCTCATTTTTCTTGTCAAATTAAATTCACGGTTTCTTTTCTTCATTCAGCAATTTGCAAGTAAAACAGAGGGAATGGAGTTTAATGCGCCTCCGACAGATTAAAATGTTTATTTATCAGCCACGGCATAATTTGAATTCAACCGCTTGCTTTCGCAACCGGAGCGCAATCAAAGGAAAACGAAAAATCTTTGCCTTTCCGTTGGCGGAAGCCGAAGCAGATTCCTGCCGAGCTTTTTCTCTTCTGCGATCCATCTCGTCTCTCCTTTTGGATCATTTCGGTTTTTTAAAGTCATCCATAACCGAAAAGTCATAAATAAACAATTCGATCAACGTTAAACCGAAGGAACCGGCAGCGTTACGGTCGGAAACTGTGGGAGGTTAAATAAAGCGATCTTTTTCCTTTTGCTGGCGCCACGCGACGTTTGTTCTTAAAACCATCGAATTTTCGTCATTTGCCCATTTCTGCGGAATGCCGACGGAGATTGGCTTTGGGTTATTTTCAAATTTTCCCCGTCATCTCAAAGCTTTATTTTAATGAAGAATCCTTTTTTAGATTTTTCCTTTTTATTTCGACGACAAAATTTTCCCGGCAAAAAAAAATGTTTTTCCTTCCCCTTCACTTTCGGCATTCCCCTTCCCCGTTGAATTACTTTGGTGTGCCTTCCTGACGGTTCCCCCGCATAAATCCTTTTTGACTCCCTCGCTTAAATGCGTAAGGAAATCGACCAGCCATGCATCCATCCCGTTTTTCCGCACGCTTCAAGCTATGAAAAGACCCGAGCGAAATAAAAAAAAAAATAACTCCGTTCCTCGGTAATTGGGACAGTACAATAATTTTCCGTTTTTCCCGCAGAATCCGATTGCTGCAGCGAAAACGGCGAACTACGAAATCGATCCGGCATGCAAAAGCGTGAATCTTACCTTGGGCTAACGCTAAAAAAATGAAAAAAAAAAAAAAAAAAAAAAGGAAAAACTGTAGGATATCCGGGATCGCGTCAAAAACAACGTAAAGCTCTACATCATCAAGCTTTCGCCTATTTCTTTTCTTTATTGCCGAGCGTCGGCATTAATATTACATGGAAGGAGGAAAATGTTTGAAACCCCAAAGAAATGTGTGTCTAAAATGGAAATTAGTGGCCCGGGAGGGTTGATTTTAAATACTTACATCAGGAAACCCACTCGGTAATCAAAAAATGCAAATTATTTCCTTTGCTGTTGGGTCTAGCGGAATCTTAAAACTTTTCCCGTGAGAAACGAGGAAACGATTAAGACACTTCCTACGGCGACTTCTTTCGTTCCTGAGATCCTGGGGACGTTCTCCCCGGAAAAGTACTTTTTTTTTTTTTTTCTGGTGCCGGGGAGGAAAATTATTAAAACCGGCACCAGAAAAATTCTCTCTCCCTGCACAAACGAGTCGGTGCCCGAAAAATAAAAAAAAAAAAAAAATGGCCAATTTTCTGCGTCATAACTCAAAATCTTGCTGTTTCAGCCAAAAATAAAAGAAAAGCTAAAAATCGAGTTTCCTCGTGGAGATTTTTGGAAATCTCGAGAGCGGGAAAGGCCGCAGGAAAGAAAACACGGATGGTTCAGCCCCGCTAATTCAAATTGATCGGATCTGTATGTGTGTTTGCCCGTTGTGCACTTTTGCGACGACAATTTATGCGCCGATAAAGGTCGAAAGAAGCCGGCAGACGACAGGAGCATCGGCCAAGGCATTTATTCCAGCATTCAGCAAAATTTATATTGAATTTTTAACCCGTCACTTCGCTGGATTACAGGTCATTTTTAAATCTTTCCGATTGCATTATCCGGTAAGGTGGGTAACTGCTCAGAGAAAAAGCGATTTCTCCTCGCGTGGATGTAACATGAAAACGATATTAAACTGTTTACGGCAAATAAAACGGTGGAAAACGATTCGGATCACATGCGAAACAACCGAGATGTGGGATTACTTTATAAATTTGCGGAGCTCCTTGCGGCGAAAGACCCGGCGAGGCACTAAGTCAACCCTCCGGAAGCTTTGCTGGAACCTTGCGCCGGGATTTGGTCCGCTCCGCGATGCACCACCCGCGAGGGGTAAACGCACGGTCGAATTTTGCAATGCGCCACCATAAGATTGTCGCCGGGAACCGAGCGCGGTGATTCTCCCGGGTTGGAACGAATGTGGCCGATCTCCCCGGGTGCTTTGCAATTTCCACTCGTTTTGCTTCAAATCCCATTTTCCATCTTAATAATAGACGTGGGACGACAAGGGGTTTCCGTCGAACCCGGAGGCATTGTTCTTACCCCTCCTCGTTATGACGACATCGTTTAATAACCTGATTTCGTCAAAACCGCGAAGGAAAAACGTCACGTTGCGCGATTCGACGTGCAACCCCCGCGAGATTGGGTCATTTCCCGGGGAGGTTCGCGTTTCCGGTTCTTTCTCTAAACGCCGAAAATCGCAACGCAAGGTTTGTGCCCGCCGATTTCGGACCGGGGGGGGGGGGGGGCGGCAGATAATTAAACCCTGTCTCGCATGAGACGATCCGTCTCGAAATGCCGGGAGAGGTCACCGGAAGACCGTGCTCGGTCCGGAGATAGCGGGTCACGCCGAGAAATAATCCAAGTATAAATCTGCCGAAATGGGCTTAATGCTGGAAGAGAAAGAGTCGGGAAGAGGATGTAATTTTCAAACTAAAGAATAATAATTTAAACTGTTTCGCATGGAAGGAAAAGAAAGAGAAGGAATCTTAAAAAGCATTTCAGGAATCCATTTTACCCTTTTCCCGAGCTTTCTCTTCCTCGGAGAAAATCTTTTTACATTTTTTAATCAAATTTCCGAGCGTTCCGCCCCAAAATCTCTTCTCCGGGAGAATTTTAAGAATGGCTCCCGGGCAGTCGGATGTCACGGCTTATTGCGGAAAGCATCCGATGGAACCGGCAATTCGGATACTCAGGCGGGGCCCGCAGGAGAGAGACCGTCGATCGAGAGGGATGCTCGCGGAGTTTTCTCCGCCTCAAAGAATTCCTCGAAGCATGCCTGGAAACATCAAAGAAGGAAAATTACCGAAGGGACAGCAGCTCGGCCTTTTTAACGGAAGAAAATCCCCGAAAACTTTTTTTGGTTGGGGCGGCCCGAGAGAGAGAAGTTGGCGGAATGACGGAAGTTGAGACGGCTTCGAAGTTTCTCGTCTTTGGCCGGGGATTCTAAGCACATTTTCAACAAATCAAAGCGCATTTTTCAATTTCGTCCGGAGCGACCCGGATCCTTTCCCTCCCCGGAGGGGGTGGTCTCGCCCCGAACGGCAGGAGATCGCTCGGCATCGGACAATGCAAATGTTTGCCGCGGAACCGTTGACTTTGGGCGCCGCAGCGAAGCCATCCCAGGCGACATTATCGAGCGACTCCTCTTCGGGAGCTGTTGCCGCTGCCGCTCGCGATTGTTGCCAGTCCAACTTATTAACTCGATCGTTTGCCTTCGATGCCGCTTTAATTATTTCGAGCCTTTCATCCCGCGTGCGAGATCCCACTCTTGTCGAGTGCTCCCGAATGAATATACCAAACTAACGATAAACTTTGAAAATTTACGCTCCTCCATTCCTTGCCTTCCATCCGATTCAGCTCTTTCGACGTTATGTGTGCTGCAAATCCACGGAAACAACTCATTTCGGGAGAATTATTGGGTTAAACTACCCCCCATTGATCACGTCAGATAGTGAGTTTACTCAAACCAACGAATACCTTATCGTTCATAACTAATGGACGTAAACGGGGGTTTTTTTAAAGCGTTATTTAATAATTTCACACAAAAATTATGCAGCAACATGATGCCCCCGCCGGGACGTCCATGCAGTTTAGTTAGCTGAGATCTCTCCAAATCTCGCAACAATTAATAAAAAAAAAAAAAAAAAAAAACTTTCACGGCTTTAGAATTTTTTGAAACATTTCGTAGAGCGCCAATCGAAATTTCTTATTTTCGCTACACCACAACGAAACTTTTGCCGCTCTAAGTTATGGCTCGCGCAGACCTTATTTATTCTTCTCCGGGAAAATTTATCTTTGCATTAACCCGCCTAAGTTTTCGGATTGGAAAAGTTTCGATTTGAATCACCTCCTCGGTCAAATCTCTCCTTGCTCTCTTTTCGCGCGAATCCCCAGTAACCCAACAGCAGCGTGAAGTGCTTTAATGCAAAGGCATCGAGAAGGGCTCCGCGTTCGAATTCGTTTCGCGAGTTTAATCCCCAAGCAAAAGCGCTCCCTCCGACATAATTTTTGACTGATGTTTCACGCAAAGAATTAACAAAGGAAAATATTTGCAGATACCACGTGATAAATGAGTAGCGCCCCTCGCCTCTGCTGCAAAACTCTGCTGAAGCCTTTTACGAGGCTTCTGCTATCTGCTGCAGAATAAATTGAATGCTCCACTGTGGGAACTTCAGTTATGCAAATTCAACCCCCTGCGGAACCCTCCCTCGGTATTGAAAATTAAATACATATTTAAATTACTTTTTTTATACACGTATTTACTGTAAATTAACGTAAGGCAAAAAGAGCCGCATCAGCAAGGTACACGACGGGCCATCTCGAGTTATTCCCTCGTGCTCCACGTTTTCCTCAAAGTTCAAGAATTCAATCCGTCGATTTAGTTTTAATAAACATATAAGGATCGTTCGGATGAAATGATTCGATTTTAACATTTAGAATATTTTTAAAAAGTAATTTTCGAATCTCACTATCAATGGAAGGACTATTGTAGGAGCCACGCAATTATAGCTCTCTCTAGTCGTAACCCGGTTCTATCGGAAGCTGCGTTTATAAGGCGCAAAAGGCAAATCAATTTTCCTACATTTTGACGGACCCCATACATAATACACGGTTTTTGATTACATCAAAATTCCCCGGCTCATTACAATCAAAAATATGATGAAAGTATCACCAAATTTATATAGAAACTGTACTTTAAAAATTAACCGTTTGAAATAGAGTTGCAGTTTTACTTACTGGGGAAACAAGTTTGCCCAAAAGCACAAAGTTAAAATTGGTTAATCGAATCCCTCAAAGGGAAATTGCTTAGGACTCGCACCCAAATGCGTCAGATCAGAAACCTTTCTTTTGCATGCCGCAAAATTTTCATGTTTAAACGTTACATTCGAACGGGAATAAGTCGGCAACGCAATTGAAGGTAATCGGGAAAAATTTTATTCCCGAAGCCTTTACTTGACCGACATAATTCTGTTCTTCCCCGCTCCGTCTGAAAGCGGAAGGTTCTTTATTCCTCGCAGATGGAAAATCTTCCGCGCAAAGTATCGCCAGCAAGGAAAACTCACGACCGACAGATTTTCACGTCGTCAGAGAGCGGAATGTTTCCCGAGATTTGCTTATGCCGTAAGAAAAACCGCCGGAAAAGCTGCAGCTTAGACTCGATTTTGAAGCGTTTCGGATGCAAAAGGAAGATGCTACGCCCGCGGAAATGGAACGGGGAAAAAAAAAGAAAAGGAAAAATGCACGGCATTGTGGAAAGCAATTTGGACCGGATCCGAAGCTTTTATGCCGGGGGACCCGCGTTACTTTTGCTAAAGGGAGGATGCCTCGTCGAAAAGCCCCCTTGAAAGAGGCAGTTCGAAGTGTTATGGTTACATTTCTATGAGACGACGTGAAAAGTTGCCAGATACGTTCGAACGGGAGGGCGCGGGAGGCTTTCCCCGCGGGACAGCACAAATTTCATTTGCTGCAGTCTCCGGCAGCACTTAGGATCGGTTCTCCGAGGGGTTTCTCAATTTTTGCAGCATAAATTTATAGCGTTGCGTCTCTCAGGTGACAAAAATAATGTCTGGGCACTTTCCATTCCTTTGAAATCGGAATTTAATTATAACTCTCCATTGTTTTCTCGGGGTTTCTCTGGGAATCCCTATTTATTTCACCGGAACGTGATAAGGTTAATTTATATCCGGCGGAAGTCGTTCGGTTCAATTTACCATCCTTTTTTCAAAAAAAAAAAAAAACCCCGGGAAAAAAATCTAAAATACTTTTCCCAATCTTGTTATTTTCGAACGTTCCTACCTCAACTGGAAAGCAGATTAAAAAACGGGAAAAATCTTCAAATTTTGTACAAATTGCGGATCTTCGGAAATCTCTATTCGTCTGGATTTACATGGAGCGTACATAATTCTCGATATTTTTACAATATTTTTGTATGTATATAAATTAAAATGTTTGAGGTTTATGTCGGTCTCACAAACTAAAAAGAAAAGCACACACTGAATTTTAAAAAAATCATATGTATATATATATATATATATTTGGAATGTTTAAGAATTTTCCGATGATGGTAAAAGCGGAACGTAATACAAATTTACGATAAAGCTGAAATAAAAAATTTTTAAGCACAAATATTTTTCATAACGTTCGCATTTATCAAAGTTTTAACTCGGATGATTAATTTCAAGATTAATGAAATTAATAGGGTAATAAATATTAATAAACACTGAAAAATATATTTTAATTACAATGATAATCACAATTAAAAAATGGATCACGACCATTGGCAAGAAGTCAAAATACATAAATGAATATTAAAATTTTTATTTTATTTACATCAAAATTAACAATCAATTTATTTGAGTTTTAAATCATTTCATTTTTTTTTTTGACACCTAAAAGGCATAAATCAAGATATTGATTATGACAAATGCAAATTAAGATATTGACGGGAAGAAAATTCGTATCGCATCTTGCAGATTTTTCTTTTTTTTTTTTACTTCTTTTATTTTCCGGTTGGAAACGAAACTTTTCCTGATTTTCCAGTGCATTCGATTTCGAAGTTCGAAAAACACAAATTTCTGAATCCTGGAAACAAAGGAAACTCCGGAGGAATATTTTTCTTTTCCTCCTCTTTTTTTCCGATCGGATACGGGAAAATATCCGAGCTCGTGATGAAGCCACTTTCCTAGAGGAAAAGCAGGGCAAAACCTCGCCGAGGAGAATTTTCATGTTATTTTTCATGCATTAAACTCATCATCAAGTCAATATTTCTCCTTCCCGGAGCCGAGGGACGTTTCTCGGTGTTTGTCCAAGTCTCTTTTTTTTTCCCCGTTTTCCAGCTCGAAAGCGACTGCGAGGAGAGCATCCCGCCGGGCACGTCCCGCTCCCTCCAGACCCGGAAAGCCTCGTTCCCGGACGACGGTCGCGAGTATCAGCAGCTCCGGAGACGCTTTTCCATTCTCCTCTCCGTTCCGCGATCCGAACCTAACGTGTTCCGTCCCCGAAAGCGAGAGATTCATCTTCTTTTATTTTCGGCGACAGCCTCAAGTCTAACGATCGAACGCGTCAAGCCGCGGTAATATATCAGCGGCGATGGGGGATGCGCTTCGGCAACGTCGAAAAAAGGCCGTCGCTTAACTTGGATATAAAAAACTAATGACGATCAGCATCGAACAGAGCCGGAGGGAGGATACCTCGTTTCGTGCAGGAAAATAACTTAAGAAAAGAAATGGATGAAAGGAGGGAAAAATCGCGTTTTGCGCGCGAAAATTAACCAAAAAGCCCTACTGCGCTTCCCGAACTGGACCCGTTGACTTTTCCCAGCTGTAACTGGTACCTGCTTCCGGTTTTTCACACGCGTAACCCGTGGTAGATCGCGATAAATAATTCTCAACGAAAAATTTTTGTCTGGATAAATGCCTTCGGCGTCGCTTTGACAGAATGCAAGTTTGACAAACAGACAATTTGCCGGATTGTCGCGATTTTAAAAGAGATTCTTCGGGAGAATGCAGAACGCTTATGTATTGTCGAGCAGGCGAATGGGAAAACTGCTGCATTCATGATGCGCTGCGTCGTGTCGAACCTCCTGGTCAGCCGGCTCACCGTGGGGCGAACGGTAATGGAAAAGCCGTTCGCGCATATAGACAATCACGCCGAGTGAGCTAATTCGCAAGTTCACCAGTATACACCCGTACATCGCCCCATACGAATACCGCAGCGATGGAACTTGTTTCCTTTCGTGAAACGACAGAGTCTACTTTCTGCGGGAAAAAAAATTTTTTTTGGCGCTTACAGTTTTCCGCAGCAGTAATTTATTTTAGAAAAGTCATTACCGAATGTATTTTCCCGCACGGCAGAGCTTTATGCTCAGGTGTGAGATTCGAAATCCGCATCCGAGGCTCCTGTGAAAAGCTCTTAAAAACCCAATTTTGTATCTTAATGAAGTCGAGCTGAAAGATGTGCTCATCTTCGGAGCTGGGGGATTCATCCCTGATATCCGCAGCAGAGGAAGGCCCTCTCCCGGGCTTTTTTTAAGTATCCCGAAACGTGTTTGCCGAAAGCCCTTCCCCCCCGGACATAATTGGATTTCCAAAAACAAAGAGAAAAATAAATGTTCTCCGTTTGTTGAACGCTAAAATGCAAGACGCTTGGCTCCGGGGATAAATAAAAAAAAATTATTTCCTTCTCCAGCTGGAGGATAATCTTCCAATTTCTAGCTTGGACTCATGTTAGACATTTTGATATTAAGCAGAACGAAATAAAAGAAAAGATCCGGACGGGAATT